>BROG01000419.1:0-35000 GCA_030159075.1 Atrina japonica | reverse complement strand
CGACTAACACAGTCTTGTAAGCGATTGCAAAGAGATGTAAACATTTTTAACATTTTATAAACAATACTGAACACAAAAAATCTGAAAGTTCAGAAATATTTTCATGACCCTGAATATGTTCATATCACAAAAGAATTTACGGACTGACAGTTTCCTTTTCATTGAAGAAAGTGCATTTCTTTGTCATTCAGTTTTGTAAGTCCCATTTTCATCGGCCGAACATTGCACACCTACGAAATATCAATCGCACTTGACCCCATAACAGATTGCGTTAGATCCTCTACGCGACACATCAGAAAACGGGAGCGGCGAGAGAGATCGATTTTTAGTTATGCAAAAAAAAAAACCCAAAAAACAAAAACAGTAAAACACTCAAAATTCACAAAATTTACTGTTTTTTGCGCACTCTGGTACTTCCCTTTGGAGGACATTACATTTTATTGGATGTTTAGTTAGACTGTATAGATACCAATGTTTTAATAGGTTGAAAGTTAATAGGATAATGTACAAAGCAAGTAAACAATTGACACATACGAGCCTCTAAAAATCCATAGATTGGTCGGTACGTAGCATGGAGGAGTCCATAGTAAAAAATTAAATAATATAAATGTTATACACCCAATACCAAAGTTATAATGCCCAAGACGTCCCACTCAAAAATATTTCACTCATATGGAGACGTCACCAATAGCCCGTGAAGGGCTTCAAATCTTGGCCTATGCTCGGCACTTACAGCCATTGAGCAGTGAGGGCTCTTTAACGTACTGGCACCTACTGTGACACAGGACCTCGGTTTTACTGTATCATCCGAAGGACAGGAAACCAACCTGTCGCCGGCGGGACTCAATCTCACGACCTCACGATCCAGAGCCGAGTGCGCTAAAGACTGAGCCAGGCAGGCTCTCAAACTAATAATACTAGTTCTAAACTGTATTCTCAGAATATGGGACCACTGATACAGCATCTGCTGCAGGTTTCATATTCATAAAATAGTGTTTTGCAATGATTGTTTTAATTACGAACGTTTCTTTTCGTAATTAAAACAAGCAATGCAACACAAAATGTCTATTTCTGTCTTCAGATATATTATTTCGTATAGAATAATATTCGTTTTAGTATTACGTGAATAAAACAAAAATTGTCAGTTGTTCGTGGTTTATATTTGTGCCTGCTTAATCATGTAATCTCCTCGTTACGCAACATCATATTGATGCATGATATATAAGAAAAACAAATCAGTTTCCGACTGCTGGAAGCAATCCGATTTCATAGTTTTTCCTGTTTTATCTATAAAACGCATGTAAACATTAATCCTTAATCTTGCATATCGTATTGGCATAATGTTTGGTTTATGTAAACAGTTGGTTATGTTTGCCAATGTATTTCTGGGCTATTAATTCCTGTCCGGAAAATTCGACAACGCAGTTGATTTGTTTTACACGTGTATGGTTTGTTTGTGATATCGAATTAAAAGATAAAAAGAAAATGACGAGAAAGAATTCCAAAATGATGATGATAATGATAATGATGATGATGATGATGGTGGCGACGACGATGGTGATGACGACGATGACGACGACGACGGCGACGATGATGATGGTGATGATGAACAGTTGGGGTGGCCGTTAATGATGGGTAAAGCTGCAACATTATAAACACAATTTAAAAAATCAATAATTAAAGTGATACAATTATAATGATTAGTTTTCATATTCTAAATATATATGGTGATAAAAATAAATACTTGTACAAAAACAACAACAACTACACCAACCATAACAATAACAATTACAACAACTGCTACTACAACAACAACAACAACAACAACAACAACAACAACAACAAAAACAACAACTACCACTACTACTACTACTACTATTACTACGACTACGACTACGACTACGACTACTACTACTACTACTACGACTACAACTACTACTACTGTTACTATTACTTATAATAATAATAATAATAATAATAATAATAATAATAATAATAATAATAATAATAATAATAATATGAGAGTAATAATGTTCGCGGTCGAAACACTGAAGGAAAGGGAGTATGGAAAATTTAGGCGAGTGAAAGACAATCATAAAGAGGTTTCTATAAAACGAAAGTGAAAGGAATTGAATCTTGTATATATTGGTAACAGTACACAGGTAACAGAGGTTTGGAAACTTCCCTTGATCTAAAAACGTTTATATACTGGCATAAATCCCTCTCAGAAAAAGAGGATTTTGAACATTTGTATTTGTTTCACTCAAACACGTGATCCCAAATTGCATATAAACTGACTATGCATATAGTAATTAAATGAAATCGATGTATCTCAATATTGCAACGGGATGATATTAACATCACTGTCTATATTACTTTAGTGTTATTTGTAGAGAATTGCAACTTTATGTTCATGTTGCATACACAAGCAAAACGTACTGTATCAAATATTTGTCCCTGATATTTTGTACAAATATCATTTATTTCAGTATTTATTTCTTGATTATCATTACATTGTGTACTTGAATTATCTGTACGTAAGCGCGCGTGTATGTGTGTGCGTGCACGTGTCTCGCTATATGTGTGTGCAAGAGAGAGAGAGAGAGAGAGAGAGAGAGAGAGAGAGAGAGAGAGAGAGAGAGAGAGAGAGAGAGAGAGAGAGAGAGAGAGAGAGAGAGAGAGAGAGAGAGAGAGAGAGAGAGAGAGAGAGAGAGAGAGAGAGCATATTCACACATTTCCTCCAGGTTTAGATGTAGGGGAAATTTAAAATTCTGGTCAACTTCCATTCATAAACTTAAAACTTAATTGCAAAATTGAAGACAATCGCAATATAGGACAGATTATGGTTTAAACATTCCACAGATGAGCAAATAATTAATTTGTTGATGGAACTTACATATTGTTCTGAACGTTAAATGTAGAGAATTATATCTTAAAATTGCAATAGCTTCACAAAATGATATATAACTAATAGGTGCTATTGTTCTTGATGTTTTGTGTATAGAGTCGTATCTTAATGTCACAATATGACTATACACAAAGGCCATAGTAATAGTAATCGTCTCACTTCTTTGTATAAAGTAGAGAAATGTTTACCCTCGACAAAACATATGGGCTAGCTAGACATTGACGAGTAATGCCCCTTGCGTTGGAATAGTTCTCTAGTCTAGTCTCTCTGTTCACAGGGGTTTGACTTCATCATATTAAAGAAATAATAAAACATTATCAAATTAAAGACATAATAAAACATTTGTAATTATTCGGCCTGTATGATACATCGAAAAATTCTCATGCACATGCAGTTGCTTTAAAGCAATATGAGCTGTTAGAGACTGCTATTTTTTATTATATCTAATCAACAGGAAACCACTTTACTACAACTTAAAACATCACGGAACAAAACACTTATTACTACCTGAATCTATTTCATTTAAACTAACCTAATTTCTTAGGCACAAAATATCACTTCCTTGCTAGGAAGCATATATACGTATATATGATAACGAAATGACCACTCTGTCCATATTAATTTTTCTATAAAGGAAACAGTGAATATTTTCCTGATAGATATTAGTAAATAAGGATTTGCTTCCTTTCTTACACTGAGTACTTTATTTACTAAGAACTTTATTATTCTGTACAAAATATTCTGACGTAAATGATATGTGTATCATAGGATGTTGAAAATGCAGCCGTAAAACACCATTATTCAGGATTGATGGACGTACATTCGAACTTTGGGTAATGGTTATATCATTATTAATACCCAATAACAAAGCTATTGGCATACAATGTACCGTGTCTATTTTTTAACGCACTGGTATATGTTTGTAATTCAAATTTATTTATTATTTTTTCATAAAATAAAGAAGAAATTAAGATATTGTAGGAGTTAACTTTTCTGTATATTAAATGATATATTCTAAATATTTTGTGATTGTTTCATGTGATATACCTACATTTGCAAAATAACCATTTACTAGTAAGGACTATTCTCGAATGGAAAATCATCTGCAAATCTGAGTAGAGCAGGTGTAACTGTATATTAGTTATCGTGTTTAATGTCAGTTATGCAATGATACTGATTTTTTTAATGTCAGAAAACGTAGTTTACATTTTAATTCGTACTTGTCTATCTCTTGTAATCTCTTCAAATGGTAAACTAAATATATATTCCGCTTTCAGCACATACACATAAAGCTTTCAATATCTTATATAATATTGCAAATCTTCCTACGAAAACTGAATTCTCTTTCCAATCCGAGTGCGTTTTGACAAAGATGCTACGGTTATCGCCCTTTGTATAGATAGCTATTGTTAATTAAGCGTGTATCTACTTATACTAAATTGCATTGTATTACTTATAGATTTACCTCCTATCTTAGGAACAAATGTATCAATATTACATGTTGAATGAATACAAAATCCACAAATGCAAAAGAGTTCATTTTTGTGGTACCCGGGAGACAACACACACATCTGGTGAACACAACAAAATAAAAAAAGGTTGAGGAGACATTGATAATAACAAAGTCATAACTACAATAACCATCGCTGAACCATTAATATAACGACCAGTAAATATTGCATTTCCTTTCAATTTACAAGTCATTACTTCAAGCATGACCTGCCATTGATACGTAATGGTGACAAGAAATCCGCTCCATCCCTCATGTTAGTTGTATAGAATATAAAAATTACCAGTGGGGCAGTCGGAAAAAAATATGGGGTTATATGTCATAATCGGGAATCAAATACTGTCGACAGGTAACATCCACATTTGAATGAATGTATGCGTATTCAGATCAGTATCAATGGATGGTTATTATTCCATTATCATACTGTGAATTTACCAAAGCTAAATTAGATTTGAATATTAACACTATTTATAATTCTGGTGAAAAATATATGAATCACAAATCCCAAAGTGATAATATTCAGTATGTTCAGGATACAATATACAACATTGAACAATCACAGAACAATGTTGAACAAACACGAACCTCTAGAAACCCATGGGTGGGAGCAGGTGCGATGGATGAGTGAGCATCCCCTGTATATCGGTCACACCCGGTGTGAATCCATATTTGAATTCAAATGAAATAAGTGAGAAATAAATAATCGTTACAAATGGCACATACGACTCATCAACCGCTACCGAACAAGTAAATCAACATTTCATTTGGTAAAACATAGTAAGTACATACAAGTAAAATATACCGACCGTGAAATTTGCAGAACGTTGACAAGAAACCTTACAAAAAAAGATAAATAAAATAAAAAAAAAAAGAAAAAATCTAAAAAGCAATTCGCCAATATTAGATGTACATTTGATTGCCAGGTATAAACACATACAGTGAAATGTTACGTCTCGGTGTATGATTTCCAGTAATAACGTTTTCATGTAGAGGAGAAAAAAAATCAAAATACGACGAAATAGTTAACGATTGAACATTTTACAAAGAACGGCGGTTAAGTACACTGATCAGCACACAGCAGTGATATGATAAGGAGGCAAAATTGTAACGTGTTTAAAACTAGTGTAGCGTAATCACCAAGCTCACATGATATCAAGCTCCCATCAATGTTTATTCCGTTATTGATATCTGTAAAATCAGATTCAGCGTCAGACACCTTATCCATACATAATTTTGATCTTGTACCGGATTAGCTTCACTGATTATACAGGGGCAGTAACAAATGAAATATAAATCATATTCATGTGTGAACATACGGGATGACAGATATAACCTATAACGCACAATACAGGTCAACTATTCAAACATTTTTCGCGAAGCGAATTACGCAAAAGTCTGCACAGTCTTCATTCAGGTTATTTCCTAGTGAGATGGAAGGATATATAATCACTGCTTTTAATTAAATTCATATTACAAGTCGGTATTTGTTTTTTAAATATTCAGTTTTTATCTATTGATTTTCCCAAATATTATAAACAAACAAGTTAAACTGTCTTATTTTAATTGCGTCGTTATGACAACCGGGAACAACACTAGACTGTTACGTTATTTTTACGTCATCATCACGACGAATCTAGGAAGAGAAATTGATGCGTGGCTGCTTTAGTTAAAATTACAGTTATTAAAAGAGGACTTTGAAATAAATCCCATGGAGAGTGTATTAATGGTATTCAATTATAGCCATTGCTTTAGATCGCCATTTGCAGGACAAGTAGGCCTAACTGCAGTAGCGATACAGTAGGGAATAGGTCTGACTGTACTTGATTTAAAAACGGATGCTAATGCACTTGAACATGGGGCTGATTCAAAATTATCAGTTGAAATGGAAGACAGGATGTTACTGATATGTTTTTCTGTTGTGTGGTGCATTCGCGACTGTAACTTATGACCATTTTCACTACGATGCCTGTTTTTATCTTGCGTGACGTAAAATATATTTGTGTATTGCAAATGGCCGACATGTAAGCAAAACGTAGTGCCGTCCAGGGGCGTGGCTTAATTACCTTTCACATCATTGGTGTATGATTCGAATGTTTTCTGGATTGTTAACCAATGATTTCGTCAGAAATTTATTAATCTTAATTAATCGGATATAGATTTTAGTTTAAAAATTTGACGACCAACAAACTATGCTATACATTGTAATATAACCGGTGGGTAATTTTTACTTTATATATATATATATATATATATATATATATATATATATATATATATATATATATATATATATATATATATATATATATATATATATATATATATAGTACACAATTATGTATAGACCTCAATGCATAATGGAAACATCAATTACCATATTTCTAAATACAGAAATCGCGTTTAGCCATTGTCAACTTGAAAAGCAGCATACATAATTATCTTTATCTAAAGAAAAATATTTATAACATACTGCCAATCCCAGCAACTTTGTGTGCATTTAATATTTCTGCAACAGGAAATGGATCCCTGGTCTTGACCTTGATTGTAATCTCATGAAAAAAGTCACTGTATCATTCCATGTACCATGTTGCTTCTATACTCATCGACATATTACTGTTTATGTTTTGAGTAGAGCAAAAATTTGGATAGACTTCAGGCTAGGGGAGCCTCCAGTTACTTAGTGTTAAAATAACAATATCATATTTTGGTCTATTCGTTTCTGGGGCTCGTTTTACTATAAACTGTAAATGCAGTTTCTTTTCGAAATGTTGAAAAAAAAACTTAAGGGATGTAAAGACCTATAGATTTGGTATTGTATGTTGTGGATTTTGAAGTATCATAGCACAATCAACTTGTACAAGACATTATTAACATTTGACAATAAACGGATATTACAGATTTGCTAGTTTACGGAGATTTTTACAAAATGTCCTAGGGACTAAAACAACCTCTTGTACATCGGATTTGTCGGATACGAAAAAAGAAATATGTGACTTACTTTTGAGTATCTTCTCAGAACCAAAATATCAATGCAATTGTCAGATGGTGCTCTCCATTTTGTAATTGGCCCATATGTACTCACGGACGCCATTTACGCCATTTAAAGGCATGTGTTGTGTTAAATCCTGGAATAACATAATTATCAGTTGATAATTCAGCGTCACAGATCTCCAGAAAATAATTTCGCATAAGTATTTCGTAAAGACCGTTGTCTCAAGGATTCAATGTCCAAGGGATGATGACATAGTTTTAGTAGTAACAAAAGAGTCCTTATTCATATCGGTTATCTAAATCTCACGAGTTATCGTTATTGCTGATTAGTCGAAATACACAGTATTGTAAAGGCATTCTGATAACTCCCTACCCATTGGCATTTTGGTTTACACAAAGTCATACGTTAATTCAATATCGCGATAGATGGTGGTGGGGTATTCCGATGTGACCCCAGCTGAAAGTGCGGAGGGGCAAATATGTATATTGCTTATTATGTCTTTATGATAAGTATACATTTATTTGAAATCATCATTCTGAAGTTTAATTGACCGAACACTGACTGTGCCTCAGACGTTCTTGAGGACAGAATTCCCTCTGATTTTTTTACGAATATTATATTTATGCGTTTAAATCCTTTTATCTGTGCTAAAGGTATCAGGGGTTTTAGTTTCGGATAAAACTTTTTTCTCAACATGAGACACAATACAACTATTTGCGACGGAAATAATGACCGATTGATTCAATTGCAGCTTCTCACATAATAATTTTGGATTATTTCACATTCAGAGACTGGGACAAATGGCTATTTTTTAACTGGGATGATCTAGGTTTAACTCATTAGTGTGATTTTGACATGGCATATGTCTGGGATAATAACTCTATCCATTAATAAAACTGAATGTTTTAAAACAGTATAACTGGTAAGGTGAATAGTTAAAAGAAACGCCAATAATACAACTTTTCCAAGTGTCTTGATTTCGGGAAAGAGTTTTAAAAGCAATTTTATATTATATTAAATCATATCATTAGTTCAAAAGTCATTTTATGTGTGAACGAAAAACAGATTTCGATCGAATCATTAGAAATGGTGAATTTAACTAAGCTATGATTAGAACTTGGGGGAAATGGATACTAGAATGGTCCAATTGATAATACTTGGCAGTAAGGAAATCATTTTGATTATCAGCACACACACACACACACACACACACACACACACACACACACACACACACACACATCTCTCTCTCTCTCTCTCTCTCTCTCTCTCTCTCTCTCTCTCTCTATATATATATATATATATATATATATGTGTGTAGGGTGATGCATGGGAACGATAACTCTTTTTCAGTGAAATTGTAATGTATATCTTCAAATTAAGAGTTTACGAAATGTCACCCCACCAGTTCTGTAAAATAGACTATTAAAGCACAAGAACAAAATCACCAAATAATGGCCTTTCTATCAACACATTTTGACGAAAAATTAAAGCATTGCCTTAAGGTAAGAAATGTGAGTTATATATGGTAATTACATCACAAAGACACACGAGCATGTTAATCCAAGACACATATCATTCGCACCACGTGATTTTTTATTTTCTGATCATCTAATAAAAATATGCACTTAGGTCAGAGTGAAAGTTTTGCGATTTACTACGAACGAAACGAAGTATATAGAACAAACAGGTACTCTCCTCGCAATATCCCCAGAAACAGTTTGTCCATACTAAATCAGCATCCCAGTGTTGGTACCATGTTTATAACAGTACATTTTAACAGGTTTAGAGGGAAGTGGATGACAATTATGCTATTATAATTTATTCATAACCCACATTTCATGTTAAAAAAGAAATAGTCAATGATTTATTTATGATTAAACTTATTTTGTTATAAACACGGTTTTCATTTAAGTAGCCTGCCAATACTGCTTTTGCAATCGGTAGTACATCGCACATCTTTCGAAAAATGAAACTCTTCTACACAAGTGACTCACTGAATACACCCCAGAATTCCTATCACATTGGACGGCATTATTTTATCATTGCTAATGGCCACCTGTACTTTATTTTAATCATTTTGCTGATAATTTGTATAGATGATAATGATTATTTGATTATGTTTGACAACTTATTTAACCATTGAAGCCTCTTGTATAAATATGATTTCATTGCGTTCGAAATATCGGAAATTTTCCGATTTCCAAAGTGAACCGCGCGGCGAGTAGTTGCAAAAAACTGCATGGTATAGCTTTAAGTCGAGATAAAATGCAAACACTCAACAACTATTTAGTTCTTTTAAAAGATCAACTTAAACTTGTTAATCCATGTTGACCGTTTCAAATCATATGTTCTGTAACAATCACGCCGCGTGTGCTATAATATTACTAATAGAAAGTTCAATATGTCATAATGCATCTTTTTGCGTTTTTTGTTTCCTTTCATTTCTCTCAACGATTTGGAATGCATGTCTCATCAGCAAGATTTAGTTACCGAAGTGATGGGTAACAGTTACTTCATAGCAACGTCTTTCGATAATAGATATAAAAAGCTTATTATAGTTGAAATAAGATTTGGAATTTATATGAACAAAAGCATCATTTCCACTAGGGCTCAGATTCGTCTGATTGATATAAATCGTATTTATTAATTTGCCCTTTTACTCGGCAATATTTCAGTCACATGGTGTCGGCCAGTGTTTTATCACGGATGACTACCGGCCTTCCGCAAGCAAACTGGCAAACCATCTCACAAAAATCCAATTACATATCAGCGGGGCTGAAACCTATGCTAACAAGAAGAGTGATATGCTGTATTTTGTTGTGTAAGACAAGTCTTAATGGTCTGTACGGTTGAACGGCTTCAAGAGAACACCGCATTTATTATACAAAGTTTATTCAATCAGCTCGGTAGTATCTATAGCGATCTTTCTCTATCCTTGTATATCAAAGAGAAGTCATCGAATGGATGTACGCCACCTGCCAAAAGTTTATAGACATTACCATTTTTACTATATACATGTACTTCATATAAAATATTTTTTTTTCCAAAAGAAAAAAAAAATATTGTTAAGCCATTTCTAATTGTATTTGAATAAAAGTATCACTGTTAAACAAACAAATGTTTCCAAGTTACATTGATTATTTGAACGTAATTTTCTAATTTGTAATTTAAAAAATTTGACAATTTAAACGAAAAGTCAAAATAAGATATCACAATTTTACTTACACAAAGAAGGAATTCTCATCTGAAGAATTAAACTTTCTGTTTCAATTGGTATATTTTTTTAATTTCTAAATTGGAAATTTAAATAACAATATATCATGTATGTAATGAAACTATATCCGATTCTTTGCTTGGATTAACAGTGAAAAACCTATTGAAATGCGATTTGAAATAGGTTCACAATAAGTGCTTTTGAAAAATATGGGTTGATATGAAATATATAGTAAAATGATGATGTCTATTTACTTTTCGTAAGTGACTGTATATTACAAATATATCTCATTTTCATACATCAAATGGGAACTTTATGAACTTTTTTTTATTGTAATGTAGGTCTATATTATCTATATTACCCTTCACCCCTGAATATCAGAGTGGTTTTGCTTTTGCCAATTGTTTAAGATCAGTCTATTTGAGTTTGTAGGGTTGAAAGGGTTACTAATACAAATGTTATGTAGCAATGTTATACAAACTATAGAAAAGATGAAAAGGTATCAGAATTACATGACAATTCTACTCATAATTTCACGTAATTGTTTGGATTAATTTTTTGTATCAACAAATGTGATCGAACAATCATCAACAATTTAAGTATTCATAGAAATATTATCAAATGAAAAACTCAACATCTTTGAAATCATAAAAGCTAATTCTGTAGAACAATTCAATGTCTTTTTCGTTCATTAAAAATAATAAAAATGTCACTCTGAAAACGTACCAGGAACTCGATAGAAAATCATTCAACGTCGATTTTACAATTACTACAATTGGAGTTATTTATATTACGTAATTACCTTTAAACTCTGAATACAAACTTTATACCGCAACAAAAAATGGTACCTCCATACGCAGAAATATATCCCCAAAAATCAAGACATAAATCCAGTAGTGATTCCAGTGCATTAAATTCACGAACTACACGTACGGTACGGTAAATACGCCAAAATAATCTGATTTAGCCAGATGTCAATTTACCGAATTAGATGACACACTATTTAATCGCAGTGATGCTGAAACTATGGTTGACAATATGCACATGTTTGGATTTTGAAAATTATTAACTGTTTGACAAGCTAAAGTCAAAATTAAAGTCCATCTTGAATTTAATTGCATTGATTTAATTATCATTGTTCACATCACTCGACGTTAGAAGCATATCAGTAAACGCTGTCGGATTATTTGTTTTGTTTTCTACAATAAATAGTGAACATGGTATGCGATGTTAGATTCCGTATTATGTCATTATTATCATCATCATCATTCAATAATTGATAATTACTCTAAATGTACAGGTAATTGGCGATAATAGTTTTAATGGCGAATCCAAACGAAACGTTTAAACTTTTTGGAAACCGAAAAGTAAAATACATGTGATGCTGTTACCGTGTCATAATCATCATCATTGATGTCATCATCATTGTTGTCATCATCATCATCATCATCATCATCATCATCATCATCATCATCACCATCTTCATCTTCTTCATCATCGTTATCAGCATCATCATCACCATCATCATCATCATTCTGCTCAAATTTGTACATACAATTTCGGTACATAATGTATCTAATGTCAGAAGTATAATGCTATATATACTCCTACATCGATTGTAGTCAATGTACTATACTCGAGTACATGAAAAGAGAGAGAGAGAGAGAGAGAGAGAGAGAGAGAGAGAGAGAGAGAGAGAGAGAGAGAGAGAGAGAGAGAGAGAGAGAGAGAGAGAGAGAGAGAGAGAGAGAGAGAGATATATAGTTTATATCTATAACAGGAAAAGTAGCAGAAAATCAGTATCGCATAATATGCACAAATTGTTTGACTGTGTGCTCTTACATAATGAAGAACGGTCACACGAGTATAGGTCTACAAATGAAAATTGGCAATTCAAAAGCAAAAACAATAAAACAAAAATCTATTTCCCTGCAATAGATTACACATAATACTTGCATTACTGAAGCTCTAATATTTTGATGTAGACAAGTAACCTGTTACCCTTGTTTATGATTTGATATAGACTCGTGTGTATAAACATGTCCCAATTAACCTATGTAGGCCTAAATCTTGGTCACATTGCATTCAGATAACATCTAAAATTACTCAACCTCATGCAATATTGAAGGTGTAATAAAATGTCGTACACACTTACAGCATTATGACTACAAAATCTTAAGCAAAACTTGTTATATCACCTGTTGCCCTGGTAGAAGAAACATCGCTCTCCTAAATCCTCTCGTACACTGTTCGTAGTGTGCCCATCAACTGGGATGGAGAAGTCCCCGCATAATACCGTAACGTCAATACATTTCGATTTGTCGGGCCAAACAATGAACATAGTTTTGGTACTGAAACAGTCCCATCTAACCACACTTTCCAAAAAGCCATACCATTCATTTACTAACATGACCTGGGCATAGTCCAGAATTTTCGACGATTGAGCATAATATTAGTGACATCAGTCTGTAAATATAAGGTTGATATTAGGACATTGAATACTGCATAACAAGATATATTCAAAAAATATATGCTAGTTTTGTTATCTATTATGTATTCAATTCATGCGACATTTACAAATAAGGAAAACTGAAACTATATTGACTTGATTGAAAAGGTCTCACGCATTGATTGCCAATGATTGAATGTATATGGCAGTTAATTGGAGAAATAGACAAAATGCAAATTCTGAGTCTCATCTCATTCCAGACAGTGCAATTTAGATAATCCACAAAGATGATCCTTAAAATAGAAAAAGTTAATTTGGGCATTCCTGTGTTTTATTGAAATAAGCAGATGTTTCCCATTTCAGCCGGTCTTAATAAAAAACGCGACCTAAAGTTAAGGAATATAAAGAACAGAAGTGAAATGATTCCAATTAATTACAATCATTAAAATTCCGTTTTCTTTAATTAATTATTGCCATGATTGACCCCATTCGTTTATAGAAAACATAGATCATCCTATTTAGAAGAGAAAAAATGACAAAAGTTTTATTTGCAAAAGAAAAATTAACATTCCTTGTTGATTTAATTATATACTATAAACACAATACCAAAGCTGCAACGCTCAAGACGATATCGCTCCTGTTAACCAGACCTTATTAGTTGAGCTTTAATTTGAAAAGTATGTGCATTTTCTAAAGATGAAGTGGTATCATAAAAGGCCAAACAATATCTCTTAACGTATAGCCGAAATCCGTCTAAGAGTAACCACTGTAAAAAAATGAATATATATATATATACATATACATATATATATATATATATATATATATATATATATATATATATATATATATATATATAATATATATATATATATATATACAAATTACTAAAACCAACACAACTATTATAGGTTGTCGGATCTAAGCAATAGATACAAGTCAAGAAAAGAATATATAAAGCACTAACATTTATAACGACACGGACAAAATGAAAGTCAAATTTTCGGGACGAAAGTGTGTGTGTTTGTGTGTGTGTGTGTGTGTGTGTGTGTGTGTGTGTGTGTGTGTGTGTGTGTGTGTGTGTGTGTGTGTGTGTGTGTGTGTGTGTGTTCAAACGTTCTTACAACACCGTAAATAAAAACGTTAGTGTCATAGACAGTGTCATCAGGTAAAACGATATTTAAAATACATTTGGTGACTGTTGGAAGAACTCACTTAATTGATATGTATCTGTGGAAGGTTCAAATAAATCTACAACACTTTATTTAAGTAAGTCACTTGATGGAGCACTAAATACATTATGACACGCATTAGAGAAATGACGCTTTCGAAATCACTGGGTCCTTGCCACTGCTGATGTATTTTCTGACTCTCCGATGGCATACATGAAACCCAGGAACTGATATTTTGGTACCAGTTGATAAATTTGTACTACGGAAAATAACGTCGTTTAAATTATAAAATCCTAAATATAACAATTGGTATATCTGAGCCGTGGGTACTTAGACGGATTCGACAATGCATCTAATTTTGGACGTTAAGCATTGTGCCGTACTGCCTCTCTTTCGGGACTATAATTCTTTTCAGCTCAATTAATTAAGTCGTCCAGTATAATTCATTCTGTCATTTTAAAAAAAGCAAAAGTATAATTTGGTATTATGGTTTCAAAAGCATCAGGTATATTTGAGAAAGTCGTTATTTCATTTATCTACTTGATGACTAATGTCAGAATATCCCTGTTCTTGTCCAAAATCCACAGATTCGATTTCCAGTCCCTTGGATCATCCTACAAATGGTGTTATAAAAATATTTTAAGCGTTACCCCCCCCTCTCTCTCTCTCTCTCTCTCTCTCTCTCTCTCTCTCTCTCTCTCTCTCTCTCTCTCTCTCTCTCTCTCTCTCTCTCTCTCTCTCTCTCTCTCTCTCTCTCTCTCTCTCTCTCTCTCTCTCCCAGAAACTATCGATTATAACATTTGCAGACACAGCTACGACACTAATAGATTCTTGTTGTTTTGAGAAAAGTAGAAATAGATTTAATTTTTTTTCCTGTTCGGAGTGCTTTGTGTAGTTTTGTGGCACACTTCATTCTGATTTCCTTTTATTTTTAACAAAGGCAATTTTGAACCCATTTTGCAACATAAATTGGTTCTAGTGTCATAATAATAACACTATCAATAAAATTAAAAATATTCTTTTCAGATGTTATTCTTTAAAACAATGCTTTGTAGTGAAGAATTCAGGAACTTTAGAAATTGAGGCTGTCGAAGGGAAGCACACACTTTTTAGAGACATTATATATGCATTTGCATAATTTTATCAAATTGGTGGAAACTTGTAAAATAAAAAATCTGCTATGATGCTTGTGTGACGTGAAACATTGGCCCACCGTAGTAATGCTACCCGGGGTAAGTTTTTACGATAGAATTTTAATCAGAGTAGTCGTAGAAAAGTGACTCGCATCAACGATTCTGCTATTTGTCCGGTGAAAAAGTGACACATGTAGAGAGGTCACACCCATAATTTTTCAAGAAATGAAACAACGACGCGGATATCATGCATATACTAGGCCCATTATGATCTGAGGACCAGCTCTTCCTAAAAGCCATAAAAGGACTAGAGGTACCAAGACTTGATACATATCTAAATATCTCCTTCTCATTAATCAGTGATAAGATATCTTTCCAATTTTGTATGCATGGTTCGGTTAAGTCATTCATAAGTTTGTGAATGAAAGCAAATTACATAAATGAATGTACACTGTTGACAATCGAAACACACTTTCAGTTATATTACTGCTTTAAGCGTTCTCTCTCTCTCTCTCTCTCTCTCTCTCTCTCTCTCTCTCTCTCTCTCTCTCTCTCTCTCTCTCTCTCTCTCTCTCTCTCTCTCTCTCTCTCTCTCTCTCCACCGGAATCCATATATCATTCAATTTATACATTTGTTGATAGCTACTGTCACGGTTTGAATATTTCTAAGTGTCTTTTTCCGTGACAACATAACTCATCTCGATCTACTTTTATGCAAATCACGAGTAACAAAACTTAATTCATTTTAGTTGCCTTGACATGTTGTTGATAAATGAAAGTCTAGACAAATAATCAACTATTTTTCGTTTAGACCAAGAAGATATTTACTTATGTATATTTTGATGCTATGTGTCATGCAGCTCAGAATATACGTTAGCTACTAATGAGAAAGATTAAAGTAAACACACATGGATGCTAACTGCACGGATTTGTATAAAAATGGACACAGCTGCACAACATTTGAGTATCTCTCGTGTGTGTGTGTGTGAATTATACCCAACTTCATCTTATCCGGAACTATAATTGGATAGGATGATAATATTTTAACGTTTTGTGCAAGTGGATCTAAGATAAATTGTCCTACACCATGATGTTGTGTTTTGGTGGCATCGTTTGGAGCAACTTCAGGGTAGACATTGGGTACCCATCGTAACGGGGCATCAGCTGAGTTTATTTCAAAATTTGTTTTCTCTTTTTTACCACTTAGATTGATATACAATATCAAAAATATACATAGTCATAAAAGTCTTAAAATGTATATACTGTGAGAATTGCTTGAGGCATGGCACTTTTCCAATAGCAGTTGATCAGCTTAACGACATTATTTGTATATGACTACCATACTGAACCCAACCTTATTTTCACAAATTATATAGGAGAATATATTTTGTATGTCTGTGTTTAGCTCTTATTTGGTATTGTACACTAAGGCCCAATTACTTTGAACTACAGTTCTACCACTGAAATCAAGGGTATCATTCAAAAATGTTAATTCACGTCTTACACAAAAAATACGTAAGTCCATGGAAAATCCATTAGGTAATTGTAAACCGGAAATTTAATGCACGTTGTACTGACAATAACGTTTAAAATTTAAAAGGTAGATTTCTATGACATTTCATTGAAACTAATCCATACCTATTATATACGATAATACATAACTTTGGCTTGTTTACGTCTCAAAAAATGCGTACAATTTCCCATCTCATGTTGTATTGCATAAAATAGGCACACGCATGCAGTTGCTTTTCCCTTATAATAAGATATAATAAAGCAGGTGTATCTAAACTTTTCGCTTATCAGTACTCTTCTCCATATACAGTAAACACTCAATTGAATCAGCTGCGCAATTATATCGTGCATAGCTACAGTCAACATGTATCTCGATCTTACCGATGCCCCCATGATATTTTCTAAATAAAGTCAGAAACAGCACATGGACTGTCATGTTCAATTTTAAATATAACCAATACAACTTAAGTTCTTGAAAAAAGAGTTAAAAGTGACAATAAGCTGTCGTAACAAAACATTAAAAGATGAAGTAATTAATATTTAGATGTATTGATAACACTGAATAACGTCACAACATTGTGTGTTCGTTGGTAAATTGATAAACAAATATACCGTGGATCAGGAAGATATGACGTATGAGGTCTGAAATAGTGTCAGTTGATAGTTGTTAGGAGGCGTGTGTCCATACAGAGTTGTTTTTTACAATATAGAGCATGTTGCTGAACCAGCAAATCAAAACATATGATATAAATGTAATTATTCAAGTTCCAATCTGTATACGTTTCTTCTATTCGCTGAAAAAAGATAATACTTTAAATGTTTGTGGAAAAGAACTAATGCGTAAACCACCATGATATGTAAATATATAACAATATAAAACTCATACAAACAATTTCACTTATGCAAATCAATTTAGATACGTTTAAATCATCAAGTAATAACGAATGATAAAAATATTCGCTAAAAGTTATTGTTTATAATCTAGAAACGGATGGACACATATTGATAACATTTTATTGAGTAGATAAACTAATGCGTCCGCGAATGACATTTTTATTCACACATTTTAGCCTATCATGGGGAACAGGGCAGTCACACCCCCGTTTGTTGTTTGCTAACTTAAAACGGGTTTTGATTTCCTAGCGTTTAACATTGGATAGATATTTTATGAATTAATATGAATATGTTTATTATTTTGACGAAATTATACTACCATATCTTACGCTCCACCCGATTTGCTTGACAACGATATTAAAAACTTCGTTCGACATTGCCTTAACTCCACCTTATTTACATATCAGTCTGCGTTATAACATTTTCTGTATACATACAGTGCCATGTCATTTTTGGGCGGTTTTATTCCTATTTCTGAAAAAAATATCTAAAAATTAAGCGTTTATGACAAAAAAAAAAACCTTCCGTGATATCTTAAATATCATTAAGATTTATACTGGTAAGATTTTGTAAACAACTATTTTGTCTGCTTGAAGGAAATAACTGAAAAAAAATAATTATCAACTTTCTCAAAAACGTTATATGATGTTTAAAGAAAGAGTCATCCATTTGTATGATATTATTTGTAATTCAGTTTATTCGTTAATATTTATAACCATTAGGTCTTTGTCACTGCTGATGGACCGTTTAAGTTCCTGAGGTTATACATAAACCTAGTACCTGTTATCCTGTACCATATAATATAAAAACATTAAGATACCAAAGTATAAATCAATAGAATGCCCAGGACATAGATACAAATCCGGTGAAAATGGACAAACACAGACCTCTGGAAACCAAGAGCTGTGATCAGGTGTCATGGAGGAGTAAGCATCCATAACTGATAAAAATATTCAAATTCTAAATCATTTTGTTCAGCGGTTACTCTTATACAGATTTTTCTGTATATCTAGATTTAATATTTGGCCATGTTTGATACCACTCTCTCTCTTTAGAAAATAAACATATATTATAAATTGCAGTCAACTGATGAATTCTAATTGACAGAAATGATCGTCTTGAGTATTATACTTTTGGTATCATAATATTTATCTTCCATTATTGGTCGATTTGCATATAATTGATATTTTGTTTACGCATCAAGTGATACTATGTACGAATGATATGTCAAGGCCAACAACACTCGTTTGATGCTCATTATATATGTAAATATTTCACATATTTTTTAATAGTTTATCTGATTTCAAATAATACAGCTGTGGTCACATGCAGATTTGAATCGAAACTATCGACAAAATTATTTCGAAAATATAAACATTGTAGATGCAGTGCGGAAATTAAATCATCAACCCCTGAAAAACAAGGGGCTTTTTGCAAACCAATTATTTAGACCAGTCCAAATGTGTCTTTAGGGGTGAGTGAGTTAAACTTTTGTTTCTGAAATGTTTCATGACGTTGCCAGAAAAAGGAAACTAATAGGCATGAAATCTGGTACGCAGAGTCTGATTCCAAGTAAACTGAATTGGATATTGATGTCCATATATTTTTGTATATATTTCCTCCACAAATATATCTATTCATGTATCTTAACTAACCAACCCTTGAAAAATAATATACCCTTTTGTATATCAATGACGTGGACCATTCCAAATGTGTCTTTCGAAGTGAATAAGTTTCAGGGGCATTAGCCGTGTTTATCGAAAACAAAATATTTCGATTTTTTTCTACTTTTACTACTTGTACTTGAAGTAAAATGATAAATAAGAGCAAAACAAAGGCCTACAAAATTGTATATTTTGTATATAAATGGTGAGGTCTGCTGTGGTGTTCATATACATGCGTAAATAGAAAAGTTGAGGTAATCAATTTCTATTGAAAAAAAATGTCAAACCTGAATATCTCCAGCAATTTTCAAAACATATAAAGGAATTTCAGAATTGTTATGCCTGTATGTATTTCTGTTTTTATTTAATTATATATCAATATAGGAGTAGTAAAAAGGAAAGAACTGAAAAAAAAAAAACCCAATAAAATAAAAAATCAAAAAAAAAAAAAAAAACCCAAAAACCAACAACAACAAAAACACAACTGCTGTCCCTTTAAGTGAAAGGACGACAGTAGACTTATAATTAAAAGTCATTAATAAATATGACGATGTCCTAAACTTGTATAGTAAAAATACAGTACAGTATTAATATAGTAGCAATATATTGCATATTCGACGATGTTCATGGATAGTCTTTGATAGTTTTCCATGTATTATCTAGTTTCAAATATGACATTTATATCCATACGTAAAATGATAATAATAGTATGAACGTAATACCAAAGTTATCATGCTCAAGACGTTTCTGTTAATTAGACTTCATCAGTTGAGCTCCAATTTAAATAGATTATCTAAAGAGAAAGTGATATCAGACAAGGCCAAATAATAAATCTAAACGTATAATCAAAATCCGTCTAAGAGTAACCACTGTAAAACGATGGCCATCCTAGCTTTAGAAGAATTTAGAAATTTAATTGTGCTATCAGTGCCAAATATTACTTTAGTATAAGATTGTCAGCTAGTACCGAGACGTTTCCTTTATTCTATTTCAAAATAATATGTCAGATAAATTAACGGACATTAGCGCTCTTTACCGAAATAACTATTTATTTCTGTTTACCTTTACTACTTGTACTTTCCGTACAATAGCAAGGAAGATCAATGTGTTATAGTTTATCATTCTAAGTAGTAAAAAAAAGAAACATATATATATATTTTTTAAACTAAGGCAGCTAATGTCCATTTAACATTTGCGGTGGAATGGAAAGGTTTCCATATAACATTTGCCACGGGTGTGACATGCCAGCAGAAGACGCTGACTCCTTCCGGACACCTGGTCTTATCCCGTATGGGATTCGTAATTGTTTGGGATTCGTAATTGTTCTACATGTTGAGATCATTTGCACATTTAATTCGTCGTGTTGTAATGGACTTAAGTTCTGATTATTGATTTGGTACTTCTTCAGTTTTACTGTGAAACGAAAATAAAAATAATAATAATAATAATAATAATAATAATAATAAATACACAGTTTACAGAATTTCATCTACTGAAGAGAAATGGGCATATTATTTTAAAATCTTGGCATTTGTAATACTTATATTGATATACATTAACAAAATGAGATATACACAGGCATAAACATCCTTAGATTTTAATACACTTTGTGAAAATTGCTCGAGAAACCAGGTTTGGCACTATTTCAATTGCAAATGTTGAACTGAACTTTACCATTTGTATATTAATACCACACTGGATCTGACCTTATTTTGACAAAATATATAGATAAATGAAATAAGATCTTACTTGCTATTTTATTCGTATTGTATCCAGAAACGTGAAAACAATAGCAAATAGATTCACAAATAAATTTTCACAGCATTTTTGTTCATTTGTAATTAATAAAAAGCCTTGGATATTTGGATATAAAACCATAAGCTCATGGAAAATATATCACACCACACCACCACAGAGAGAGAGAGAGAGAGAGAGAGAGAGAGAGAGAGAGAGAGAGAGAGAGAGAGAGAGAGAGAGAGAGAGAGAGAGAGAGAGAGAGAGAGAGAGAGAGAGAGAGAGAGAGAGAGAGAGAGAGAGAGAGAGAGAGAGAGAAAATATGAAAATCAACTCTTAATCAGTTTTTATAAATCTATTAATGCCATCTCCCTGAGATTTTAATCGATGATTTTAACCATTTCTGAGTAGCAGACGAAGACGATCGGGGCGAACTTCCCCATGATTACGCGAAGTAACAACAGTGAAAAATCATTTTTTTGAAACGTTTTCCATCGTTTTTAGAAAGAGTTATCCCACATTGATCTACAAGACTGTTGCTATTCAAATGAAAGATACTTTATTATTGACTTTTGTCAAAATATAGGAGAATATATAAGGCTTTGTTTTCTCAAAATCTACATTATTTTTTGCAGTATAATCATGTATTTTGAAATTATTGCTAACATTATTCTGAAAAATATATAGTATGTCAAAGTCTCTGTATGTGAATTTCATTAGATATCCACTAATACTGGTCAGTTGCACAATTGAAAAGAAACCTTATATTTCCGGTGATACAAATGACAGATAAAATATATAAATATCAGAAATGTGACTGGTAGAATCGACCCCAACTTCGAGGGTATGACAAAGGAATCACAATCCGAAGATAAGAAGGTAGGATTCTTGACTGACAATGAACAGTCTGACATAACTATATAATGCATTCTAATAACCACGGAATTTCTATGTCAAAATTATACTGTGACGTAAGGATCAAATTGTTAAACATGGGAGAATACATGATCAATTTATGGTGACAACAAGATCAATTTATGGTGATTAAATGATCACCGGGGTGACTGAATTGTCACCGCAAAGTAACTAAATTGTCACGGAATCGTGACTACATTATCATTGGGATTTGTCATTTGACTAAACGATCACTGAAAGGTGACAGGATGATCAATAAAAAATGACTTGATGGGTACTGAAAGGTAATTGCATGGTTATTGAATGTTAACCGGATGGTCAAAAAAGGTGACTGAACACTAAATGAGAACTGAAATGTACCTAGCATTCGTAACTGAAATCAAATGGAACAAAACGATTTTCAGTTATCATTCAGCCATCATTCAGTCGACTTAAAGGTCACACCCGATACTGTGCGTCAGTGTCGTTTAATATATCTACTGTCATGGCCGTCTGCATCTGTAAAATTCAATTCAATTTACATATATCCTATTTTGCCAGTATCACAGATAATAATCACACACTGGATCAAAATGTTAACATTATCAATTATGCTGAATCGTCTTACTAAACAGATTTCAACATTTATAAACTGATTGACATTTTACAGCCAACTTTTCCGCCTCCATCAGAGTTACACGATTTACATACGATGGCGGGGGGGGGGGGGACATTTATCATACGGATGATTCTACTCACTTTTCGGTTATGACAAGCTGCACGAAAAAAACGTTTTATTCCTCATGGATAATCTCCTATGTATGGTGGTATGTTTATTCTAATCAGTATAATTTTAATGTTATGTTTTATTATCTAAAATTTAAACTTATCCACGTCAAGAAAGGGTTCACAAGACTCCATCCCGCCTGGTTGATTTGATTTTACTATACCTCCTTGATGCATGAAATATATTATTATACAAGACAGCTCAACAAACCTCGGATAAAAAGAATGCATTGCAATATATTGAACTACAATCATCCTATCAAAACAGGTATATTCACTATCATATACGAAACGCTACTTAAATGTAAATATGATAGATAAATCACACGGCGCATTTGAAATACCAACTATAAAATATCATTTCAACACGTTGAAGTTGTGTTTTCAAGCAATTAGCAACACCACTTTTTCTTGATTTTCTCGCATGCATATATTATAGATATATTGAATGGTCCATTAAGATGTAATAACAATAATAGATACATTAATACTCAGTAATTTTTTTTTTCAGAGCAAAAATATGTACTACTTAACAAAACCAATGTCATTTTAAGGTGTTTTGAATAAGATGTTTTAGGTGATGCGATTACAAAACTTTTGACTATTTGGAAATAGGTAGATATATACCCTATAGCTAGGTCTTGTGCATGGCTTATCATAAACCCATGGAAGTTATAAGTTTTGATAATGAAGTTATGAAACCATAACGTTGAAACCATACATTATGCAACTTGTTTTTCCATGTATTGGGTTTGATACAAAACTTTCTCTTACATCGACATTTAAATTTTGGATGTTTTATCTTCTTTGTGGTATTGCACATATGTACAATGTAATCTATTTGGGAAATATCTCATTTTCGACGTTGGACATTTGTTCAGCATACCTTGACAATCATTTCAATTATTGAAGGATTGTTTTTCATTTTTTGGACTGCATCGAGTATAAATGCAATGGATATGGAAAAAATTCTGCGCATCACGAATAGTGATATGAATATATATTACCATTTTCTGTTAGTCAGCTGGACACGGAATTCATTTTGTGTAAATGGCTTTGCAGTAGGAGGTCTTTCATATGACGTAATAGCTAAACAGCTGTGTTAGACGAGAATTAGTTCCCATTTTTTGTTCGGAAATACAAAATGGAATTCAGGTTTCTTTTCTAATTTTCATATCATTTTGAAAGAAACTAGTGATATGGAGAATAAGTGTCAGATTTGTTTTTAAGTTATTTAAGAATATCCGTCGGCTTGGAAACCGGAAGATTAAATGTGTCAGAAGAAAATTGAAATTGCAAATGGCCGCGCCCATGATTATGCTGTATAATATTTTTACAACGAATTTGCGTTTGAATTCTGATATATTATTAATGGGATATGCTATAGAAATATTAAGTCTGACTAACAAGAAGTGAAACAGCTAATATTCATTCATGGCAACTGGAAGTAGCTATTATATTTGACATTGTTTTAACAAGCAGATGGGAACCATGGTGACTGATTGATACATAACCTAGGTAGGCCCATTTCACACGACCTGATTTCACACGATGCGGGTGACAAATTGTTTTGATAGGAATATCCAGTGAAGGCAAATAAATCCACAAAGTTGCACAAGGCCTTACTGAGTTACTCTCTCTGTTTTCTCTTGTAACTATGAAGCAATCTTTCATTTCTGTGCCAGACGGTGGTCTGTGGTTCTGTTCATTACATGACCCAGACATATCGCGATATGGAATGTGCTACAGATGTAGTCCCGTGTTTCCGATTTCTTTCTGTGATTTTTATTTGTTTTGTAGTAGGCCTAAAGTATGGCTTTTAAGATTAAATATATAAGAAATAAACATATGATATTTAATTCTTTATTGATTCGTTCATGTATTCTTACGCCGAAAAGAAATCGGTTTATACTCGGGGCACGCGACTGCATTTACCGGAATATACAATACATCGCTCTATATACTTGCAATGAAGGGAATTGCAGTCGGTATGTAAATATTCCGATAGTTCAATGTATGCTATGTATTAAGAACGTCATAAATGCCACACTACTGGGCGACAGCATCTACTTTTCAAATGGCGGCCGTGTTGCAAAAAATAATCAGATCTGATTTTTGGCCTCATTTTAATTGTAATAATTTATATTTTCAAAAAATGTTAAAAAGTCAAAATGCAAACTTTGTCCAGTCTTTTTCCAAGCCGTTCGCTCATTTGAAACCTCTGGGAAGCCTTCAGATTGCGATAAATGTGTTCTTTGAAGAAAACATACCCCTTAAGTTTATAAAATACCTAATTTCATATAAGATTAAAAACAAATTCCCCTAAATTCCGCTCGTCAAATACATTTTTTTTTCAAACTTTGAAACTAGTCTTTTTTTTTTTATTCCAGGATTGATGATAATATAAAATACATGTTTAATTTTTTCATGCATCTAAACAACCTTGTCAAAATGTCTTTTGCACAATAAATAAACGAAGTAAGTGCTAACATCAGTACACAATATCAACTTGTCGACATAATGTAATGATTCTCCAAACGTGTCTATGTAATGTGACCGTTTTACTGCGCAAAAGATAATGTCATAAAAAATTACTTTTTGTCGACATGTTAAATATAGTCACATTATGTCGATATAGTTCATATCAATATGTTGACTTGTTGAGAAAAGATGAGGCCATGTCGACATACTTTATGTGAATATGTTGTCAAAATTAAGTCATAAATTATTTTATAATTATTATATAACTAATAAGATTATCTCAACTTGTCGATGGGAGTTTTATGTCACCACAATTACTGAAATAAATGCGCCATATGCGTATTTGTATGTTTCTCCGACAATGCTACATATCCGATGTTCACAAACTTATTGTTAATCTGCCGCTGTAAAGTGATATCCGATCATTCCAATATACTTGCTATTTTTGAAAGGTGCGTTATATTCAAGATATCGTTCAGTATAGAATAGACACAATCAAATCAATTAAAACAACAAAGAAAAAAAACAATGCTGTATTTCAATGTACCGAGCTTGACTTTTCACTGAACTGGAAAGGTTTCAACGCGACGTTTACGACGGGTGTGACATGCTAACAGTGAACGCTGACTTCTCCCGGACACATGGTCCCATCCCATTTGAGATTCACAATAGTTCTTCATGTTCATGTTTCTTGTCGTATTCAAATGGACCCTGAATTTAGAATATCAAATGGTACGTTTTTATTAAACTTTGTCAATATACATGCCGATATTTCACGTGTTAACGGTTTGTCTTTTTTCAGTGGTAAGAAATAACTAGTGAGAGAAGCATACATCACAACGAAAGGATAACGACAATGAAACAATATACAGGTATAGGTTATTTGGCATTGTGTATAATAATTCCGCACCTTACACATTTCTATCAGGATACTTTTATACTGTGAATTACTGGTCACACTTGGATACTCATGTTTATTACATCCCTATGATCAGTGTATTTGCATATGTCTCCTGTGTTTCGCTAAATACTGAAGTCTGTATAACAACTATTTTGCCTAGGTATAGGCTGTTAGACATCTTTGTAACATATATAAAGTTAGGTAATACAACGAAACGTTCTATAGTCTTAGTATAGCAGATGGAAGAAGTTTGGCATATACATACAGGGCAGGGTGTTATTCACAGAAAAAAAGCTGTGTAAACGGTATACATTCGGAATAATTAAGTTACTCAAACAGGTGCAGTTAAAATAAACAACCACTAGATACGGAACTGGTACATTAAATACAGGGTAAAATTATCATAGACACAATGACAAATACAAAACAGATACACCAAAGGTACGCAGGCAGGGTGAAGTTATCATAGACAAAATCACGCATTCGAAACTTATACATTAAAGGTACCAAGACAGGATGAAGTTATCATAGACACAATCATGCATACGAAATTTGTATATTTAAGTACTCAGACAGGGTGATGTTAACACAGACACAATCACACATACGGAACATGTACATTAAAAGTACGTAGACAGGATGAAATTAACATAGACACAACATGGGTAAAATGCACTAAAGGAGACACAATTCAGCATACCCAGAGGCAATCTGTGCTTAAAATACATATTGTTTTGTATGCATGTAGTGTCTGAGTTTATATTTAAATCAATTGCTATTTTAACTGTGATACTATAGCTTACAGAAGAAAAAAATATCTTAATTTTTAAAATGGACAAATAATGTGAGTTTAGACGTTTGAGATCGACTAGACTCTTAGTGTGTTTGATATCAACTGCTAAGCGTAAAATGCGAGGTCGCTGTGAGTTGATTGTGACGTCATTTTTACTGCTCATTGCTGGCTTATTACATGGATGTCGCTGAGGTTCCTTTACGTCTTATCTATCATTAACTCTGGTGGTATAATTGACTTATTTTTAAGGTGTTGTCGTTTGCATGCATTTAATCCCTGCTACATGTGGTATCCTTTTCGTAAATCATAACCGTCAATTCGGATACTTTATCTATTTCTGAGGTTCGAAAACTTGACCACCCTATTAAAATGACCGAATTAATCAAAGTCCAAAATATGTAAGTTACATGTCCAGCGGCCAGAAATTCTAGATGATTCTAACATTAAGCATTTGTAAGAACTCTCACGACTTCGGGATGGAAAAAGTATTCTTCTTCCTGTTATACAAATTGCTCCAATTAGTTCAAATACTTACACAGAAATAAGTACATACAACACATTGTAAATAAAGAGTTTTTTGATATACACGTACACAAACTGAACACCACAATTTGTATTATTATTAACATCAAAGCATATACTTGATCAGATGCTGAATTTTGCAAATTTGCTGACTTGAATATAACAGAAAGATATATATATATACAAAACATTTTTTGTAGATTGTGAGGTCGTGAGTTCGTCTCCTACCAGAGGCAGATTTGTTTCCTGTATTTCGGATGAGACAGTAAAACTACATGTCCCGTGTCACAGTAGGTGTCGGCACGTTAAAGAACCCTCATTGCTCAATGGCCGTAAGTGCCAAGCAAAGACCAACATTTGAAATCTTTCACCGGCATTTAGTGACGTCTCCATATGAGTGAAATATTCTTCAGTGGGGCTTTAAACAACAACAAACTTTATTCGGCTGTTAACCTGTAATCACGCCAGGGCTAATCTTTAACTGATTTGTGTCACTACGATTACTGCTTATGAAGCGAACAGAAGAAATGAAATACGTTTCTACGCAATGTAAAATCTATTTTATTGTTCTTTTTACAAATATTTGCATTTCAATGATTATCAACATCAGCTACTTTATTTAAAATATTGAATTGATTAATCATAATCACCAACTATAATACAGCAAAATAACTCTTTTCAAAATATGTTTTACACCACTCGTGTTTAACTGACATCTCATACATTTAATCAATGGGTTCACCGTTTTACCACGATTATAGTCAATAAACGTAAGCAAGTTTCTGCATGTTAGCATATCAAAACACCAGTAGGCTTTATTAAAAGTATTATATTTGAAATACAATGTGTGTGTGTGTGTGTGTGTGTGTGTGTGTGTGTGTGTGTGTGTGTGTGTGTTTGTTATGAGGCAGCATGACGCACATATCATATAATGAACAAAATGATTATTCACCCGTCACAATTATATTTAACAGTGTCTACCATTGTCATTGGTATTTGTGTATAAGTTCATTTCTATTCAGTTACAAACAGTTTATTCTTTAGTGTGTCACTGGTAAATTGTATTTCCTAACTGGTCCTAGATTCACATTCCGATATACCAAAAACATGAAAGAAAATTCGTTAATATTGTCGTAAACACAATTGGAACAAACAATTAAATTTTAATATTGGGATAAAAACGTTTTTATCATCAATTCCTAGCAACACGGATTCGATTAACCTGTAATACCACCGCGTTCAATACGTAATATGTGTTTTTATACATTACTCCAACAATGACACATATCCAACTTTCATGAACTTCTTGTCAATCTGTTCTCCAACTGTTCAAGCCTACACGCTGCCGCTGTGAAGTGAAATCCGTCGAGTTCCATAGATGTCCTGTACATCAGTAGAGCGTTCTGATAATCCCCATAAAGTTCATAACACATTCCAACCATGTTGTACGTGAGATCCATGAAACGATCACGGATGTTCAAGCCGTCGTCAAACAGGAGCACGTGTAGATCTTCTAGAGCTTGTTTACATTGATATTTGTTTTTAATATGGTGGTGACACATAAATATCAGCCATTTACTATAGAGAAGAGGTGGTACCATTAATACTCCCCCTTGTTCAAGTATAGATTGGAGTTCTAGTAACAATTCATCCACTTGATCATCGTCGATAAACTCAAAAGTTAAACATAACTGTTTCCGTAAGTCAGGGTCATCAATTGATATTGTGTAGTCATGGTTCACAGGGTGGATCTTTGTCTGTACATTTGTCACGATGTCTAAAACTGTATTATACTGACCTAATGTGTACAATACAGTCGCCAGGTATAACCTGGAACATGGAGAGCTAGAGCTCAGATACCGCATATACGGATACAGCCGTGACCGATATATCTTGTATCTATCTTTGTTTTGTAACTCTGTGGAGTTTACAAAGTCATTTACCTCACGTAAAAGTAAAGTTGTCACAATGTTGTCCAAAGTGATATCAAGTACAACGGCAGGTGCGATAGCTGTATTTTGTTGTTTATATGATAAACACTTAACAAAGAATGATCGCAATGCATCAGAAGTACGTTCTTGTACAGCAGACTTGTTCGTGCCGCTTATGTAATCATATTCTTTGTACCTTGTACACATAGGATTCACAGGAGTGATAGCATCCGTTATCTGCACACGCATTAGATTTGGTATTCTGTAAAAAAGACCCGTTCCCTCGTTACGCAATGTTCGTAAGTAATTAACGAGATCACGTTGCTGTTTTACAGTAAATTTCCCAAAGAACATGTTGTTCTCTGGAATGAAGAAGTTTGGACAGTAGTCCGAGCTTACCCATGATATTAGTCTATCAAAACAGTTCCAAAAGCAAGTCAATATGTTTCCTGGTTGCCATAATGTTGGATTGTTCTGTTGAATTTCCCAAAACACTGCTGTTTTCAAGAAATAAGAGCAAAGTAAATCAGAAACATTTGTTTCTTTGTTTATAACTTGAGATAGAACTAACTTCAGGAGGCCGTAACATAGGAATTGAGTATGATTAAATGTAAATATCAGTTTTTTCTCGGCCATCGAAAATGAAATTCTCCATTCTAGGTTTTCAGTTTCGGAGTATTTAGCACCAACTGGGACTAAATGACAACCATTTTTGACAATTTCATCTAACACTGAGGCAGAGGGCCATTGATGTCGACGACATCTTGTTTTAAACTCTGATGCTTGTGTTGGCCAATAGTCACACTTTATACAATATGCATAGTCTACGTCAAATGAATCGATCGTCACTGTGCAACAAGGACCGTGTATACGTTTAGTGTCATCTTGTAACAAAAATAAGTTCCTGTACTTATAGGCATCAAGGTATGGATTGTTATCTCTAAATGTTACACACCGTTGTAAATTGTCATCTGTAACAATCATTAGTTTCAGTAGAGAGAACCCTGGTCTACATTGACGTGTGTCCATTAGCAGTACATTGACATCATTCTGAATATTTATCTGATTTTTTTCACATACTGCCTTTGTGTGATTCATCCATGACATAATATCTATGTCAGAACTTCGAAGTAGAAATCCTTCTGCATGACTTCCACTGTTTAAATAACGTTGCTGTTGATCATACTTCATTATGTCATTAACTTCGTCACTACACCGCCGAAGTTCAATTTCTTTCTCAGAGCCAATATATCTATTTAAACACGCAAACATGGCGGCAGAATCTTCTTCTGTGTGAAACTGATTTATTGCTGATTCGCTCATTTTGATAAATTCTGAACCTGAAACATTAAATCATACGTTTGTTAAATCAACGAGAAATAAGCAACAATATAATACAAGGATTGTAAAGGAGCATAATAAAAGACAAATAAAACAATATACTACAAGACGAGTACAGCAACATGACACAGAATAAGTGAAAGAATATAAGACAGAACAAGTAAGACAATTAGAAACAATATACTTAAGTAATTCTATATGATACACAACAAGTAAAGGAATATGATACGAGGAAAAGAATATAATACAAGTAAAGCAATATAATACAAGTAAAGCAATATAATACAAGTAAAGCAATATAATACAAGTAAAGCAATATAATACAAGACTAGTAGAATAATATAATACAATACACTTAAAGCAATATACTACAAGTAGAGCAATACAATATAAGACTACTAGAACAATATTATACAACACAATTAAAACAATATAATAAAAAGTGAATAGAACAATATAATACAAGACAAGCAAAGCAATACAATACGATACTAGGTGAACAATGTCATTTATGACAAGTAAAACAATATAACAAAATACGATTAAAGCAATATGTCACAGGTCAAGTAAAACAATATAATAAATAATATATATATATATATATATATATAATATTCCGATACTCCACTTGTTCACGGTTTCTCTTTTTCAGTGGTAAGGAATAACTAGTGAGAGAAGCATACATTATAATGAAAAAGAAAACAACGCTGAAACTATATACGGATATAGGTTATTTGGCATGTGTATAAAAATCATTTCGAACCTTACACATTTCGATCACGATGCCTTTATACTGTGAAGTCTCTTACTATACTTACTATATTTTCTATACTATATTTTCTTACTATATTTTCCCACTTAATCTTTCTTATTATCCCTATAAAAACTCAGATATATAAAATTGTGTACTGGTCCAGTATTTACATATGCACACACACACACACACAGACACGCAATTACACACACACACATTTAGTATATAATTATGTGTATATGTACACTATTATATACTATGGCATACATAATTGCTGAAAATATGGGGCAAAAAACATGGTACATATGGATAATTATCATATACACAGAGTTGTTGTTTTTTAGATCAATAGGTGTGTATATATATATGTATATGTATGTGTACATGTAGGTAAATGTCTGTATTTGTACATGTATGTACATGCATGTGTGCATATCTATACATGCAAAGCTTGATGTACGTAGGGCATTGTTGAATCAAGAGCTCCAAACCTGGCAACCATAGGATTTAAGTAAGATGTATCTGGGGAATAAAGAAAAAAAAACTATTTGGCATCTGTAGTAATATAAAGACAATAAATTTAGACCAAAATATTGAAGAGATCACAACGCTTTTTTCTTACATTAGTAGAACAGTAGTTCTGTGTAACAGTCTACCGCTGAATTTTAATAATTTCTATCTTTGATTATCGTTATATGCTAGTGATATACGTCACGGCATTTCTCCCTGTTTATAATAGTTTCGGATATCAGTCTTACAAAATCAGTCAGCATTGTTTTTGTTTGTAAGAACATTGATACATATTATGTATTTACATACGTCACAACTTTAACATATTATCAATATGATTATTTTTAGTTATCTCACCTTTTGTAGTAGGATCAACAAATATACAGACAGCCAGTTTCATTTCTTGCCAAATATGTTTGTCGAATTTGGAAATTATCAACTTGCTCTATTTATATCGAGTATATAATGTGTCTCACTACGGAAACAAGATAAATACAATACCCATTCATAATATGATCTCTATTATGTGTTTGCAAATTGCTGATGTTATCTATATTGGAATAATATAACGTACTTCTGAAAAGCATTCTATAGAATTAGTCGATTGTCTGATCAAAACATAGTAAATGTGACTACAGTAAAAACCAAGGTATTAGGATCACCTTACTGACTAACTCAAACTTGTTTAATTAATACAATGATCTCTTAGTGATTTTCTGTACTTATTAAAAAATTCTCAAGAGAACTGTGCTCTGGAATACGACTCGGTCTACATAGAGAAGTTCTGTCCCTATTAGATATTTCTGAAATGTCTGAAAACTTGCAAGGTGCGAGTTTGTTACCATAGTGAGGTTCTGTACTTATTAGATATTTCTGAAGAGACCAAACACTTGCAAGGTGCGAGGTTGTCTACTAAGTGAGATGCCTTATAGGCGAGATTTCACTGTATTTTGTAGTTTGAATCATTTTACTTGAGATTATGGTCAGTTTTATACTGTTATATTTCATATATGAAAGTAAGTGACTTGTATCCGTCAGAAAGGTCGAGGATCAAATCTGTATCTAACGATTGATGGACGGATGTTGCGTCACGTTTTGCCACGGAGTGTCCGCCGTCACGAAATGTCCGCATTTTCTTGCAAAATCGTTAAGGTATGACCACTGTCACGAAATATCCGCAATATTTCCTACAAAATTGCTATGCCATATCCGCCTTTACGAAATATAAACCTACCTTTGGATTAATCTTTATATTTTGTCCGCCTTTACGAAATGTAAATCTACCTTTGAATAAATCGTCACCTTATTTCCGCTTTTACGAAATGTAAACCTACCTTTGACTTAATCGTCACACCATGTCGCCTTTACGAACTGTAATACTACCTCTTACTTAATAGCCACATTGTGTCTGTCTTTACGAAATGTAAACCTACCTTTCAATTAATAGTCACATTATGTCCGAATTCAAATCAGTTTCATTTAACATATTTATATGTTCTACAATCTTAACAATATGTCTGTCATTTTATTTGTTTATGATATTCACCTCAGTTATTGTATTCAGTTGTGCGTTGTCAATGATAATCGTTGCACAGTACATTTAAGAGTTTTAAAGCTTCCTTTATCGCGTTTTGTAACGCGTTCTAAATAACTGAATATTTTTTTGGCTACGTTTAAATCAATGTACACATAAGCGTTAACATATTTGACACTTTGAAAATCTATATCGGGTATTCAATATAATATATCAAATAACATTTAAATGGAAAGTACAGTGGTCATTCAATTTATCCCATGACACCGGGTTTATTTCCAGGACCATGTCATACTTTAAAAATGGTTGTGACTTTTATCTTCTGCAAGCGCTGTACACACACAATTCACGGGTCTTCGAAGATACTTTAAAGCGAGGTTCTGTAATGCGGAAAGCGTGAAACATAACAAAAGCTTTACTAGATTCACATCAGTCCATAGCACAGATCACTAGATACAGTATTTCATTTTAAGCTAGTGACATCTCCATACAAATGCAAACTGTTGGGCGGAGTGTAAATCAACAAAAAGAAAATTCATTAATTTTCCCAAGTATTTCAAATGTATTGACCTATTTCCAGGGGATCGGAATTTATTACGTTTGAAAGTAATTACAATGTACCTCATGAATAATTGGATGAGTTATTCACTATTCTAATGAAGTATAACAAACGCTAGGAAATTAACATAGGGGTACAGACAAGTGGTATATATAGTTTAATAAAATATATAAAGGAAATACAATTAATTTACATATGTTAGTACACAAAATGTCGATTTCATGTAATTCATTATTGTATCAAGTGGAGGGCGTTTCCATAAAGAACTGGTAAAAGTAACGCAGATGCAATCGAACGGTTCAAAATGTGTACTTTGGTTAATAGATCATTCGTTGCATGACTACTGCGAATAATAGATAATATTACCTGTTATATTTTACAATGGATTATTTACTTATGATTTCTAAAGCTGTCTAATAAATGATGGAATTGTTAATAAGAAATAAACAAATGTATCTGCTTAGGCACAACAGATGTTTAAAGATTAAAATCACATCGTGTTTATTCCTGGCATAAAATATCTATGAGAAACAGTCCTCACAAGTTCAGTAATTAAAGTTAGAAGAACACTGATACGCATGTGTCTAACATACGTAAATCGTAAGATTTTTTTATTTTTTCTGAAACAGCTTGATTATGTTACGTTTATGGTCGTTTTTATATAGACGTACACTGACGCAATTATATAGCACAGCAAGTAATACCAGCGTTAACCTGCTTGTCGACAATTTGAAAATCCTCAGTGAGTTATATTTATATCCGCTATTCAATATGTTGTATGTAAAATGTACAGAAATGGAAAATCCATT
>BROG01000418.1:455000-643561 GCA_030159075.1 Atrina japonica | reverse complement strand
CCATCACATTAACACCACTACACATTGGGCTTGACAGATTGCCTACACTTTGAATATTATCGTTACATCTATAAGACTATGCAGGGGTATATACATTTGGTCATATGTATACAACATTTAACATCTGGGCTGATATGTTATATATATATACATAGTATGTGTATTAGCGCACTCATATATTGGCACTCTCAGGGGGTATAGACTTATTAGCGCAATCTTGAATATGTGCAATTAGTTTCTTTGGATTTGTCGTTAATTTCAGCACTGCGCAATGACTTCAGCACGAAAGGCGCTTATATTAGAATACCGCCAAAGTAAGTAAACATTATACGTTTGACATTAAATTTCGAAAAAGACCTGATTTATATCTAAATTGTCAAAAGACATTGTTTTGAACTGAATGAAAAGGTTTTAGAAAAAAAACGTTTTTGTAACTCGTTTCACTGTTTCGCGAATTAACGAAATTTAAACATTTTAGTCAATGTAATTTCATCCCTCGTCAATTCGTCAAACTAACTTCACAACATTTCATCTCTCAACAGTTCGTTACTCATCAAACTAACTTCACAATATTTCGTCGTTCGTCAAACTAAGTTCACACAATGCCATTAAATGAGTTAAATGATCTGTTATGCGTTGATCGAATAATAAACCACATTTCTTTCCTTCCCGTCTTCCGTCATCTCAGTCTAAGTCCTAATGGTGTGTAGCTTGATAATAATGCTCAAGAAATCGAACCGGAGAACACGGAATTAGATTTTCGAAATTGTATACAAATATTTCGAGTTATTTAAATATAACACACAACTGTTGTATATATTAGCCCTCACAATTACATATTCTACATATTGTATATATCAGCGCGCTCACTGTCAAATATGAGAGAGAGAGAGAGAGAGAGAGAGAGAGAGAGAGAGAGAGAGAGAGAGAGAGAGAGAGAGAGAGAGAGAGAGAGAGAGAGAGAGAGAGAGAGAGAGAGAGAGAGAGAGAGATCAGCTCTCCTGTTGAAAAAACTGACTTAGCATTAGCCCTCGGGCTTTAGGAATCCTCGTGAAATAAATAAAGCATTAAATTCAATTGCTAAATATTGCAGGCCTATATACCAGCCTTCACTCTGTTATACTGTATGCGTACATCAGAGTCACTAGTATGATGTATCTCACCCAATAGCTATACATGCATTATCAATACATAGTGCGGTTACTTAGGGACACAACAAAACCAGGTTCTATAGGGAGGAAGTTTTGATATAGAGGTTAATTTGTACACAAATTGTACTATTGGGGACAGCAAAACTCAGTCTTTATGATCAGGTGGTCTTCATACACAGGCGGTCGCTATAGAAGGTTTTACTGTATTTACATATCGATTGTTGTGTTAGAAATAAATATACCCAATTAGCACAAGATCTATCACGTGACACAAGCGGACAACAGAAGGATGAATACATATTCCAGAGAACTCCCTTTTCTTTTTGTATTTCCTTCTTCTAGCATTTATTTTCTACGATGGCATAAAGCTGCCATCGACATTTTAGATAATCTGATTAGTTATGTCGACATGGTTTGATAATTAATTGCGTTATATTAACAAAACGACTTAATTTTGACGACATATTCACATCAATTATGTCGACAAAACCTCATATTTTTCTTAACATGTCAACATATATGTGTGTATAATTGAACAGCTTACGAAAAACAAACCTTCAATATATCAGCCCTTACTGTAGTACGTAAGATGCATATCACTACATTTATTATTAACTTATCAATGACGTGAGATACATCACTACATGTAGACCTATGCACATAACCATGTTATATATTTGAACAGACACGGGCCTCTGGAAATCCAGAGGTGAGACCAGCCTTCAATGCAGTCATTGAAATACATATCACTACATGTTTCACAAGTGAAGTGTGATTTCACACTTGTATTTGTCTCTTTAATTCCTGGGATGTCTCTTGCCTAATATGGCGCCGACCTGATAAAATAAGCAAAGAAGAAATTAATTAAAATTTCTACGATCTTTATTTCCAATTCCCAAAACGTAAGTGATGCAGATTTGGGAACGCGCGATATTAAATTTCAGGTAAGTGAACAAACTGACCAATCAAAACAACTTATTTCAAAAGTTATGCGAAAAGGAAAGGGGTACAAATCATGAGAAGACGCCGTGACTTTAGGATTTCTTTCTTTTAGCCGTACTTCTTCAAAAAACACAATAGATAGATTAAAGCGCTATCATCTACCCAATTTACTGATTTACAGAATGCCCAAAGTATACCATATTTATTTATTTAGTATCTTAACAGGTGATGCTTTAATGAAACAATAAGTGACCAACAATAGAACCAATGTACACATGTAAAATACTTGCTTAAATAAATCTGGTCAGGACAAAGAACCTAATGGATAGCTAGGACGGATGCCTAACACCATGTCATACACATTAATTACGAAACAAACAAAATAAGTCTAAGCTTAAGTAACTCTGAATTGAACAAAGAACTGTACGAACACCTGGCATGTAATGCCAAAAGCTTAGCTTACACAAAGATTCACAAAAATGTAGACATACTAAATAAACTGTAAATTAACTTCAAAAATGTAAAATTGAAAATTTACTCTTTTTACTTAAAACTTTTTTTTTTTTTTTTTTTTTTTTTTTTAACAAGTAAAATTAAATCCATAATTTTACTGTATAATTTGTAACGTTTTTAAATTTTCAATTTTGAAAACTCTAATATAACACATGTATTACCGATATATTATAAACTGTATCTATCAGCCCTCACTGTACGCCTTTACAAAAGCGTTTGATTTTTTATCTTGATAAGTAATAAACATTATACCAAGATATAGGTTGGCAAATCAGGCCAAAACAAATGTTCAAGAGTATCGTTTATGTCAATGGTACTTCATCAGTTGAGCGTAAAATTAATATAAATGTATATTACCAAAAAGAAACAGTCGGTAGCGCGCTCGACTCTTGATCGTGAGTTACTTACTGGGTACTTACTGGGTTTATGTATAACCTTGAGGACTCAGACGGTCAATCAGCAGTGGGAACGTCCCAGAGGTTTTAAATATTTTTAACAATACCAAAGTTACGGTTTTGGAAAAGTGGTCAAAATAAGACTTCACTAACTGAGCTCTGACGGCTCTTCTTTCGATGGTCAACAAACCACTACAATGTCTACGAATAAAATAGAAGTATTCAAATTCAGATATATAGGCTTTTGTTGTCGTTTTCTCATATTCTGAGGATGAAATAAGTATGGTTATACAAAAACTCGTCAAGAAAAATTGGAAAGGTTGATAAAATCACATTATTGCATAAAAAGCATATTGAATGTACTAGTGACGTGTATCACGTCGTTAAATTCATGGGATTAAAATCAAGGTGACTGCAATCTTCATTTAATCAGTTTTCTGCAATATAGTTTATATTACAATCTATCTCTCATCGTAGCATAAAGAGAACATCAACCCACGTAAATTTGAAACATGTTATACGCCCTTTTTAAATTTCAAATTCAGGTTGAAAATCGGTGACCCTTGATTTGTTTACTTCTATTTATGCAATCATGGCATATGGTGACGAAAAACAACTAGCGCACCCATTTTCAAATTATCTTGATTTTGCTATTAGTTACAAAATCAGATCTCTTTGATTAATGTTTTAACATTAAGTAACCAGCAATTATATGATTATAAATATCATTTTTCATTTTCGTATACGGGGATCTTGTTAAACAATATGAAACCCACCATTCAAGAATGTTAGAATCTGGAGCTCGATCCTATACAAGAAGTTAACTCGCTTTCGCCAATTAGATCTAAAACTAACTGATGACCTTTTTACCGAGCTTGACCTTTTTACCGAACTCGAGAGCTTTCCGTGGAACATTTACGATGGGTGTGACATGCGAACATTGGACGTCCACTCCTTTTGGACACCAAGTTTTAGTACTAGTTTTTAATATAAATCCAAGAAAATCATTATGAACTCTCTTTTTGTCTGACGTTTGATTTAGGCAAACCCTGACCCTCTGGACCCAGTTGCACAACAGTGAGTTAAATTTAACGTGAAGTTAACCAATGTTAAACCAATTGGCTAACTATAGATTAAATTAAACAATGTGTTGTGCAACCGAGTCCAGATCCATAGCAAAATATTGATCCTACAATCCAATAAAATAAATTGCATGTCGTTTGCACATTTAGGTAGGTACAGGTCTACCAAGGTGTATTGGCACATGTTTACATACACAACGAGTCTAAATCAAATCATAGCAGGGGTGACAAGCCACTTGTCGTCACAAAAGTATTAAAGATTCAGTAATGCATGGAGTCCGTGCAAGGCAATATGTTTTACCTGTACAACCTATTTTTGGAGAGTAGACCGTATCGTTTTGGTTTTTTATTCTACCCGGATGTGTCACTTTACCTTGGTACACCTATACATGTATATTTAAAAACGTTAAATAAACTGGAAAGCTCTTCTACCTTAAAATGCCAATTTTTAATGTTATTTGAAAACAACAATTTATATTCAACGACATACCCAAATACACAAACTTGTCATCTATTATAGCTTTCCTTGATTATCTCAAAATTAATCAAAGTACTGATAGTTTAACAGGGATACTCTCTTATTCGCTTATACAAATAAATAAGTCAGAGTTGCCTGTCGGGTTCGGAGCATTTTATTCACATAAATGTAGAACATCATATACATCAATGACATTAATATAATTATATATATCTATACACTATACTAATTTACAGATTTAGCTCCCTTTATTTAATCAGTTATTTTAGATAATATGTATACATTTATAATTAGATAAAAATAAAGACTTTAATATTATATATTTATTATATTTATAAATATTGAAAGCATATATAAGTTTAATAATATTTAATACCTATTTGTGGAACAGAGTCCTTCTTTAGGTTCTTTGAGTTCTACTCGTACAATACTTGTAAATAGTTCTGTAAACAACACAGAATTCTATTTTCAGAATATGTTTATAAAACAGATAAATTTCTGACATGTAATATAAAATGTTATAAAAAGTACATACAATTGGAGAGGAATATGTAAATTTCATTTAGATGTGATAATTTATATTGTACTAAAGTGATAAGTAACATAACTCAATTAATTTACAATGTAAGTAATAATTATTACTACTTAAAGCTTATAAAATATATATATTCTAAAACAGAATCCTCTCTCTCTCTCTTTAAGCTTATGAAGTGCTTCAGTTATATTACAGGTATTATGCAAAGACAGTTAATTGCATTATTGTTAGTAAATAAAAGTAACTTACAGTTCATGTCATATGTCTGTTCATGTTGACTTTCAAGAAGAGAAGTGCCCAAGTCAAAGAATTACACAAAGGAATCAACAACTTTAGGCGGGAAAATAAATGACCAATAAATAAATTTAATTAATCAAGGAGGTGACCAATAGGCTAGGGAATTCCCTTAACACTGTAGTTATAAATAGATTATTGATTATGTATGTACACATGTAGTATACATTAAATGCTGTGTATAAATAACAAGTTATAAAGACAATAGGTTTTTTTATATATTTTATTTCTTCAATTTATAATATTTTCTAATAAATCAAATTTATGTTCACTATCACAATAGTACTGATACGAGTTGATGGCAATCGTAAGTTTTAATGAGGTATAAAACACAATCTCGGTATACTGAATACTATTTAATTCAGTAAAATTAGCTCTTACAAAAAAAGTAACTAAAAATCGGGTCAGACATTTGGCCTGACGTGAGTACTGATGGCTTATTTATTATACAACAAACTACATAGATCAGCGATACGATTATAAAATCTCGTGCTTATAAACATCATTTCATTGATATCAAATTTCTATGCGGCAGGACAGTACTATACCCTTACGCTATACTTCCTATCAGTAGCCTTAAATCTCTATGTCAATACGTGTACATGTATATCATTTTCCCAACTTCAAAGACTGCCGCGAGTTTCTCATCAGTTAAGATCACGTGAATAAGGAATGACGCAAGTTCTATGTACAACTTGCCAATATACAGTAAGGGAAACTTGACCAAATCTCATTTGCATAACAATCGTGCGCAAGAATTGTTAACAGTCCAGTCTATCGCTTTTAATGTCAATTCTATCACAAGAATATAATGGTAAAAATAATTGAAAAGTAACATTCTAAAGCAAATTTATAAAATCTTAAAATTCAATACGTTAAGATTTGCCACTTGGCCCGAGAGAAGTAGCATTCATTGTAAGTTAAACATTGTAAATCTAATGACTTTTTACTAAATGTCTATATGCCATGTAAATAAACAAACTTCGAGCCACGAATCATTGAATGCGACATCATATCTTGATATCTGAATTGTCATTATACATTTACTACATGTACAGGTCTACTAAGGTAAATTGGCACATGTTTACAAACACAACGTTGTTGTTGTTGTATTGTTGTTTAACGTCCCACTCCAGAATATTTCACTCATATGGAGACGTCACCAAATGCCGGTGAAGGGCTTCAAATTTCGGCCTATGCTCGGCACTTACGGCCATTGAGCAGTGAGGGTTCTTTAACGTGCCGACACCTACTGTGACACGGGACCACGGTTTTTACCGTCTCATCCGACAGACAGGAAACCAACCTGCCGCCGGCTGGACTCGAACTTTGTCCCAATAACATTTCACCTGACTTGAGTGTGAAATATTACATACAATAGGATTAACATGTTGAATAAACTGTTGAATCAATGGCTGTTTTGTCGATCTTTTAGTATTAAAGTCACATTTGCATGCTAAATATCTATATATATATATAAACCTTCCACTAGTCATATTTCAAGCGGACCACCTACAAAAGTCCGATTGTTTGTTTGTTTATTGTTGTTTAACGTCCCACTCCAGAATATTTCACTCATATGGAGACGTCACCAAATGCCGGTGAAGGGCTTCAAATTTTGGCCTATGCTCGGCACTTACGGCCATTGAGCAGTGAGGGTTCTTTAACGTGCCGACACCTACTGTGACACGGGACCTCCAGTTTTTACTGTCTCATCCGAAAGACAGGAAACCAACCTGTCGTCGGCGGGACTCAAACTCACGACCTCATGATCCAGAGTCGAGCACGCTACCGACTGAGCCAGGCCGGCTCACAAAAGTCCGAAACACCAGGACTTCTACTCATGAATGGTAACTGAGAATCATATGATCTTTAGTTTCAGAGGTTCTAGATAATGCATTTGACTGCTTGGAACTTGTGACATTGAGGACTAACCAAAGTTTGAATAACCTAAACTGTTTTTTGTGAGAAAGTTTGCCAATTTACTTGCAGAAGGACGGTGGCCTCTTCCCAGTTATAATGTAACCAGGCTCCTCCACAATTAAATTCTGGCCACCATCACATAACTGAAAAGTTGTTGAGTGTGGCATGAATCACTATTCATAATTCAACTTTTTTTTATGAACTGAAGATAACAGAATGTATGATGTAACTAAGAATTTTTGTATATTTATCCAAGCTTATACAACTCCTGACACACTGTAAAATCCTAAATTTTTGTTGAGGACTTCATTTTATTTACATGGAAAACAAAAATCCACAAAAAAAAAATCCATAATGAAATCTTTTACTTCAATGATGGACAACAGAATATCTCAACATAAATTAACTTCGATGAATTTGTTTTTGAAGGAAAAAACCACAAATTTAAACAAGAAAAATAAATGATGTTACAGTATTTCTGACAGGTCTGGTATATATGTTTTTCCATTTCTTCTCAGTGTATGTATCAATGTCACATGATTTCCTCTGTATCCTTATTCTCATGTCCAGTAAGAAGGCACTTAAATAATATAGCTAGTAACATCTCTATATAACTGAAAATTTGTGTGATAATTTATACATTAAAAAAAAATAATAAATCAAATATTTGTACACATTTTATTAAAATGTTTTCCCATATTTTAAAGTACAGGAAATGGCAGTTCCATTCTATTCCAAGTTATTGAAGTGGACTCCATCCTGTGCCAAGTCACTGAAGTTGGCTGCATCCTGTACAGAATCGCCGACCTCAGCTCCATCCTTTACAAAGTCCAAAGGCTCCTTCCTTTTTCATTCACTACAATGACCAATATGATCTTCATATTTTAAGCTGAACACATTTTACATACAATTACAGAACAGAGTACAGTGGTAAATAATTTAAATTACTGTAAACAGTCAAGTAGGCCTATAATTCAATTTTGATTTTTGTTTTACACCATACTCAACAATCTTTCAGTCATATGATGGCGTTCATTTTTTATTGGTGGAGGAGAAACCCCAGTTACCCGGGTAAAGACCACCGACCTTCCGTAAGAAAACTGGCAAACTTTCCCACTTACTTCAAAATGACCCTAGTGGGACCTATAATTTGAATATTTTTCACTCAACATTTGCTTTGACAATAGAGGAACATGATATCACTGCCTTCCTTGGCGATTTGCCACTCTATACTGCTACAGTAGAATCCTAATTGATCACAAACTACATGCATATCACCAATGCGAGATTATCATTTTCAAATCATTTAAATCCATCTTCCATATACTTGTTGTAATGTTTAGTCTTGTACCCGTCTATGTTCGCCCAATGTTCCAACAGTCAGCTATTCAGTCTGTCCGTCATGTTAGGATTTTGCTTACTATTGCATTGGTTTCATTTTTTGTGTTTAACAAAAGGTCAACAGGGATATCAGGGTTCATCCTTGTCCCCACTAAAACTGGTTTTCCGTAAGCAATATTTTGCAAGGGTAATTCCCCTTTGGTGGCCATATTGAATACATAGGTGAACTTGGAATAACTCTGGCAAAAGCTTTTCTACCTATACCCCAATCCCAAGGGTAATGGAATTCTAAAATGTACAAATCGTTACCCAAATAATGTTACATGTCATTTTCAAAGAGAATTGGTACAGTAGTTGTTGAGAAATTTAAAATGTTTAAGAGTTTAAGCAAATCACATCCTCATGACTTTCACCCTGTATTCAAACAGATTGCATTATACAGTCACGAGGAACTTAATGAGGAAGCTGGTCTCTGTGGCAGAGTGGTAAGAGCATCCTGGTTTAAAACATTAAGCCTCTACTATCATGGCTGTCGTCACATAACTGGAAAATTAATAAGTGTGACGTAAAACACAATGCAAACATTCCACAATGTTTTTCTACAACCATATGATTGAAAATCAGTGGCAAAGTGACTATTACTGAATAAAATGATGGAATAATAATTAGTTATCTTCTTTAAAAACTATCAAGATAATAATCTATATCACGAAATAAATACACTTCTAAAACTTTTACCAAGAATTCCATGGGCAAGGCACAAAAGCTGACTTTTTAACCAAACACCTGTGTTTCACACAGCATCAATTTCATCAAACCCTAAAATAAGAAACAAAAATCATGTTCCCTTACTAAACATCATAACAAATTGATATGGAAATTATCTCCCCTAAAATAATATTCATTTGTTTTTCAATTTCATAAAGAGATGTTGGACAAACAGAAATGGATTCACATGGCTTGTTTCCTAATTGCTGAAGTTGTTTGATGTAAATTATACAGCTTAGAAGAAGCCACTAACACACACACACACAATATGTGTTTGTGTAAATACTTAATTAGAACTGTGAGGTTTTAAAAATATGTAGTTTCACAATTTCCCCCTTCATTTACATCAATACTTTTTACATTTACAATAGGTGATAATATAGACATGAGAAAGATATATATTTATAATATTATCAATGATGTGTTAAGTATCGATGATTTCATCAACGTTGACATCATGATGGATGGTTTGAGTCGTGACTTGTTTTCTTGTTTTATATTATTCATTGATGTTTTAAGTTGATATTTTATATATGTTTGTGAATATCATAACCATGTATTTGAAGCATGGAAAAAAAAATCTCCAACATGGGCGTGTTGAATGGAAAAGAAAATCTCCACCCTAAATCTAAATCCGACAGTCCAATCGGAGCCTTTTCTTACCACTTGGTGGGCGATTTCCTTATTCAATCGACATACCAATGTAAGATTCTTTTAGTCCACACAAGCAGGAAGCAAATTAGCATAACTAAATTATTTATGTAGTTTACACCAATACAAATCCTCACAGAATCATGCTCATATTTAATTAAAAGGGCTATAGCAGCCACCTCCATATAGGGATTATCGGTCTATAAAGGCCAGTTTTGAAAAGTACCATTACTGCATACTTAAATAACCTTTGTATAAGGGTCACCTGCTCATAAAGGCCAATATTTTCTGGTCCCCCTGGGTGGCCCTGTATACAGGTATGTATTACTTATAGGAATTTAAGAATTTTATGCGTCTTGTCTCTTTTCTTGGTTATTTTAAATCAATCTAAATAGTAAAAAAGTAAAGAATTTTTATTAAAAAAAACCCACAGCAAATACCCCTTTAATTCAACAACCCTGGAAAAACAAATGGACTTTCATTTGGGCCAGTACAAATGTGTCTTAAAGGGGAATGGGTTATTACCCAAATAAGAGATACAACATATAGAATCAGAGTTAACCTTACCTTGCAGTATACAGTTGACTGGGCTGCCGAATCAGGTTTTCAGCATTTAAGTACTGGACTGCGAATAAGTCATAAAAATGAAACATGTTAAAGTACATGCAAAGACTGAATTTTTCCAATGCAAGAAATGGCTCAAATTGGAAAAGCGAAAGTTTTTTTTTGACTGATGTACATGTTAACTATATGAAATTCATTTCACAATATAAAAACACAATTCTGCCTTGTTGAATTCTTTTCGAAAGGTGTTTTATGCCACACTCAATAATTTTTCAGAAAATGTGGCAACAAGTTTATAAAGGGGGGAAAAGAGAACCCTGTTACAATGTACCCAGGATGAGACTGTCAGCTTTCAGCAAGTAAAGTGCCAATTTTTCTCACAAAAAAAAGTTTAGGAACCTGCACAGACAGGAAGTGAGAGACTTAATGGTTCAATCCGCAATGCTCGAACCACTCGGCCACGATGGCCCCTGCTTTATTCTATTATGGAATAAGCAGTATAAATTTTTGTGGCATAGGGACACAACTATACAACAAAATCTAACATTCAATTTGTTCTGGAAATCTAGACATTTAAAAATGGAGATGAGAACATTGAAGGACAAGGATAGAACAAAAATGGTTAGCCTACTTTTGTAGGATTTAATAGGAAAATACTGGAGATAGAAATAAAATTGCAGGATTTTTTTTCAAAAAGTAGGAATTTCTCATTGTGGAGGAATTATCTCATCTCTGAAAAGAAAATATGGTCATTATTTAAAAAAAATTACTTAAATTTTGCACAAATATCTTAAAAAATATAGCAACATAAAACTTACATACGAAGCCATTTCTCACATTTTTCTGAATATTTCACAGATCAATACAGAATTATAAAATTTAGTTTTACTGAAATAAATTAAACATTTAAAAGATTTATCTATATTCGCTAAATATCCAACTATGGAAGTATCAAGTAAAATAATGATTTCAGTTCCTGAAAAAAAATAAATGGGTTATAAAAGTACTTGTAAGTTTTCAAAAGAACTTAACAGTTATGAAAGTCAAGTCTCTTGCCCAATGGGGGACTTGTGTTGTAAAATTTACATTTTTGTCACCTTTAGATGCTGCATGCAAAATTGGCCCAGCGATTTCTTGGAGAAATTGAAAATGTTGGTAAGTTTATGTAATGAAAAACAATGGGACGATTACAGATTAAAGTAGGTCACCCCGTCTTATTACTTCCACTTGTTGAATATATCTGATGACCCTACATTACAAATCAAAGAAGAAAAAAGGCCTACCTGAATAATAAAACATAACCTGACTAGGCTAGTTATATCCTTAATTATATCAGCTGGTTAGATATATATATGATCCCTCTTAATTACTGCTGCTTACTTTAGGCTATATTTGGTCGCTCTTACTTCTTGATATATAAACTTGCCTAAAATATCTGTCCTTGCACTTTTACATGGGCACGTCTGATTGGCTAGACATGGTCTTCTTGTATATATATATTTATATACACACAACTCGCATAATGAATATGAATATCATATCAATATACATTTATCTGGATTTGACTGGGTAACACTTAACACTGACTAATGCTCCACATGCATACACATATCCAATCTCCCCATCTTGTACTTAAAATAATCTACCCCTTACATCATAATTAGACTATGTTATGCCATTGAGAGTAATAAGGTCCATTGTTCAATAGGGGTAAATGTGTTAACTCATCAACCCCTGAAAAACAATGGACACTTCTGTAAATCAATGACTTAGATCAGTCCAAATGTCTCTTTTGGGGTAAATTGGTTCAGTCAGTTAAAAAAAAACATACCCCCCCAAAAAATTGTCCATGGGTAATGAATACACTTAACAAATTCTGATCATTTGTGTAACCCATACTGACCTCTTACTTTCTGTCAATCAAATGAGACCAACTGGCACACTGCCATTAGGATGGTGTTCTCATTAAGCTAACCTAATCAAGATTTTAAATCTTCATTCAAGACAAAAATCAGGGTTTGATTCTGGTGATGAATGTTGACAAAAATTATAACCTAGTTATAATTTTACTTTTAAAGTCAAATTTCTCCACTACAGAAGCTATGATTTTGTGAAGAATTTGCAGATGTCTTGGGATACTGCAAATTATATCAATCTTAGATTTCAGTGTCTATCATTACAACCAAAGCATGCTCATGTTGGAGCTTACTAGAATTTAGTTTACATTCCTGTGGAGATTATTTTCATTTGTCAGAAAACTCCACAATGACTCAACAAAAGTACACAAGAACTGTACAATTGGAAGGTGCACTTTTACATCTTTCATTTTTTTTTCCATGAAGAAACTTTGGAATGAAAGGAAATAAATGAAATAAACATTGGCTGTAAATCCTGGATCAAAATTTATTTTACAAGATTACTGACTTTTTTTCTCACAATGTGACATATAATATACAGATGACAATATGAATTTATATGGACAACATGATTTCATAAAACAATGGACATGTAAAGGATATTTCTTCTAAAGAAATATGTAGGGGAGTCTGTATTATCTACACACAACATGAAAAAGAAAGAGGAGTATGACCAGCAAATATCCACCCGCTGTAACCATGGTAACAATGATGTATAAACCTGTAGCTTATGTACCCAGTGTATACAAGAGGTCCTCTCACTAACAGGTTCGAGTACCCAATCCTTGTAACAGAAATTCAGCAAGAAAATAATGAAAGCTGTGCATTTGATAAATGGTGAAAGTTTAACCCTTGCAGGATATCCTGAATGCTTCGATAATTTATGATAACCGAGAAATGGATTTTGTCACTGAAATTTCTGTTTAAAGGAAAACAACACTTTACTTAGTCTCTGATTCTATAGTAACAGTCCTCACTGTAATTCTTAATCCATTAGTATTTCATTTCTGACTGGAAATTATTCTTTATTTTTCCCCATCCGCATAATTAATCAAGTGAAACATGATTAAAAACTTGATATAATTGTATTTGAGATAGCTTTTACATTAGCTACACAAGAACTGATCTTCTATTCTATCACGTTGGTATAATCCATAACTGCAGTAGAGGGATAGCAAGAAACTATCTATATTCTTCACTGATCTTTCTAACTGGTACACTTATTATAGCTGGATGAATTCTACGCTGGTATTCCTTATATTGTAGAGTCTTATACTAGATCAGAATTACTCTGCTGGTGATCTCTTATAACTAACTTAATCCTGGTCGCTGGATGTTATAAAATCCTCGGCTATTTATCACACACTAAACCCTACCTATATATAGTAACAAGAGAAAGAAAATATAACGAGCTTAGTAAGCATGATATATTAACAGAATATCAACATGGCATAACAGACACAGAAATTCATAGTTAACTCATTCACCCCTGAAGACACATTATGACTGGTCCAAGTTACTGATTTAAAGAAGAGTCCATTGTTTTCCAGGGGTTGACGAGTTAACTTATACTAAGAGATTGTCATCAGATCTAAGATCTTTACTTATTCTACATGAAAATTGTTGTTTTATGCTACATAACCAGTGCCCTAACAATTACCTCCCACTGGTAACTGATATCTTATTGTCTATACTACAGCTCTTACACTTCACCCCCACTGGTGGTGAAAACCCCCTACATTTGCCCGATCTTTTCCCAATGAATATCATTAGTAGATGTAAATATTAAGCAAGACAAAATTCTGATAAAGGGTGTAAGCCAAATCAATTTCAACACATTACAAGCATTTCTATACAGTCAACTCGTACATTTTCAACTCAATAAAATTTTCAAACCACTTACAAGAAACAGGTATCAAGACTTTATCTACAAAATATTTACATCTACTATTTCTATGACTTTTCAGTTATCACAATGGTTCTAATACTTACACATGATACATAAGCTACTAATGGACTTTTGTGATCGTCTATCTGCGATTTCCTCCGCCATATCCACCACCGCCTCCATAACTGCCGCCACCACCTCCGTATCCACCTGGACCACCTGTTACAAAATATCAAATAATGTGTCACAAAAACTGTAAAAAAGATATTAATTAGCGGAGAACACATTTGAAATACAAAAAAGATTTTATACAAAAAATAACAACCCTGTGATTTGCAAATTGCAATAGATCAAGTAAAATTGACCTCAGCTAATCTTAAACAAAGCAGTGAAAATAAAATAAATCGGGGCCATTTTTATAAGAAATACAATAATAATCTTTCATCTGAACAACAGGAATGGATGTGTAAAAAATCAAAAGATGCATCAGCCTTGAAAGTTAATGGAAGCATGTAAATATGACCTCACCAATCTTCTAAGCTACAGTTTTGAACATATAGTCTAAATTGAGGACATTAGAAGCATGTAAATATGACCTCACCAATCTTCTAAGCTACAGTTTTGAACATAATAGTCTAAATTGAGAACATCAGAAGCATGTAAATATGACCTCACCAATCTTCTAAGCTACAGTTTTGAACATAGTCTAAATTGAGAACATAAGAAGCATGTAAATATGTCCTCACCAATCTTCTAAGCTACAGTTTTGAACATAGTCTAAATTGAGAACATTAGAAGCATGTAAATATGACTTCACCAATCTTCTTAGCTACAGTTTTGAACATATACAGTCTAAATTGAGAACATTTTACAACAACAAAATACTAGACCAATCTAAAGTAGGAAACTTAGCATGCATTAATCATTAGAAGACCTAAATGCCATACTAGTTCAGTTAATGTATTCAGTGCAGCAGAGTTAGGCAAACCCAACCTCAAGTTATGTTTTGAAGGCTCCAGGACATTGAAAATAGACGTCTAAAACTCTGTCATCTTCACAAAAAAAGAAAAAAAAAGAACTAAAGCATCAGATGTGCATAGAATCATGAGACACATTTGCCAAGCAAGTTTATTTTTTTACTTGAGCAACAGCCAGGTAAACTTGACCTTAACCAAGCAATAGAGTCGGGTAACCTGACCAATCTTCTTACTACATCTGTCCCTGAACAATTAATGGACTCTACCAAAAATCAATGACAAAGGCTAGGCCAATTGTGTCTTCCGGGGTAAATGGGGTAACCTGATACTGATGCCGAGGTGATACCATGAGCTTTCCTCAACTTGGATGTGAGCAAAAAAACCACTAAATCGTTACCTGGAACAAATGATATCAAAATCTAAGCCAGCTACAACAACAAGTTTCTCTTAACAATTAATGATTATATTTTCTCAAATTGCACTGTTTAACCCCATGCTTACATGTAAATACTATTGGTATCATTCAAACTTACTGGTTCTGCTATCAAATGATCCACTACAGAGCAACAGACAGATATCTAAGCTAAAAACAAATACTTTAACGAGTAGTAGAGAGACTAACACATTGTCTGCCTTTATTGTGCAAAAAAAAGGACTATTAAGTTTTAAGTTTCCGACATTTACTATTTCAAATCTAATTATAAAGCATAAAGTTTTAACTATTTAATTCTTTTTCTTCATCCATAGAATTAACCTCTTGAAAACTTTTATGTTGATCTCATCCCAACAATGGTTTTTCAGGGATTTTTGATACACAGTCAAAACTTGTTATGTCGAGATCGGTAATCATGTAGGCCTTCAAATATTCTGGCAATTACCAATATGCATCAAGAGGAATAAGGATTCTGTTTTAATGACATATCTTTTAACTTGAGGACCTGTTTATCTTGATTCTTTTTACTTGGTCCCGACGACTTCGAGATAACAAGGTTCGACTGAATATCATCAAGTCTAAAGTGAAGTGCCAAAAATTTTAGACCAGTGTTATAGAGGTAAGTTGCAAGTGTTCTATGATATACCATGCCTGCTGTAACACAGGATCTCAGTTGTAAGTCTCATCAGAAACTAGGGCTTTCATTTCATAGCTTAGTACTTGGAAGAGTCACTGCATCGTATAAGGTCTTATTGTGCTTAGAATCTAACACATAACCTTTCACTTGCATAGCAAATACTCTAACAGTACCACACCATCTACAGTGAAGAGTCTGTTTCAATGGAAATAGAGACTGCAATTTTTACAAATCTTATAACAAGACCTAAGCCCTTTGATGAAATTTATAGGATTCCACTATGAATACAGTAGTAAAATTATCTTGCAGAGAAACTCATTTGTCGGACCATACATCATCAAAAGGTGTTTTTTTTAACCCTTTCACCCTGAATATCTGAGAAGTATGCTTTCATCTATTGTTTAAGACCAGTCTATTATGGTCTAAAGTGTTGAAAGGCTTAAACTTGCTTCCATTCCAAGATGACTGATTTACATTATTTCTGTAATCTAAATGGTGACTTGATCAATAAACAATTTTGCATTTCCCTTAACAAGATTCTGATTTGCATGAATGATAAATTTCTGCAAGTCTGATATATCAAAATAAAATATTATGATTGCAAATTTTATTTCAAGAAACAAGTGCCTTAATTATGGAGTAGATGGTAATTCTAAATAATGCAAGAAAACAAACAAAACACTTTTAAAACAAAAAGCCCATCTGCCTAACAGTCACCTGAGTAATGTGTTCAAAAAAGCAATCATTGGATGAGAAAGGTGAAAAGCGTTAGTAACTACAGACAATAAATACTTCATGCAAAACAACATTACGAAGCAAATAAGAAGCTTATTACAAAATGTGTATTTGTAAAACCAGGGTTTTCCCTAGTGCATAAATCCTGCATGATTGTCACGTTAAATATAGCAATTGACTTCTAAATAAATGTAACAACACTTAATCAATCACATCATGGCAGAGACAAGATAAACATCTTGGGTGTGAAAAAAAATTGAAAAAACACTCATCCTAGATAGCTTTATCTTGTCCCAATTTTTGATGAACTTTTATGGAACCATTGAGATTACAATGTAACTATTCTTGGATTTGAAAGCGCCGTATTAATGCAAAGTTTTAGAAGCTACAAATTAAGAAATATATCAATCTAGAAGATATATTATTTGTCCCAAGGAATGTGGACCCACCCCTAACTACTCATCCCCATGCCATTTTCACTCGTCCAGCACAAGTGGACAGTATATTTATTTATCTTCTTGGCTCAGTTGGTAACAAACTTGACTCTTGAACGTGAGGTCGTGGTTTCCTGTGCTTCGGATGAGACAGTAAAAACCAAGGTCCCGTGTCACAGTAGGTATCGGGACGTTAAAAAACCCTCACTGCTCAATGGCCGCAAATGCCGAGCATAGGCCAAAAATTTTAAACCCTTCACAAGCATTTGGTGACGTATCTATAAAAGTGAAATATTCTTGAGTGGGACATTAAACAGCAATAAACATACAAACAATTTATCTTCCAATGACGCCACAAAGTGAGGAAGTAAAAGATCAGTAAATAAGGCTATAAAATCATAGTACTACAGGCTCTGTCATTATAATTCCTTCACACACATGATACATGTAACGTGTAATAATTTCATGTGAGGACACACAATTTGACAAAACAAATTTATTTACAGGGATGTGATTCTATATTGGTGAAAAGGGAGGAAAATGACTCATTTCTAGGGGTTTAACAGGTGGAAGAAAAGATTAAACATTGCAAAAAAAAATCTAAAAAGGGGGAATTTCTCATCCCTATCTTTACTTTCAGAGAAGTTAATGACCCTCATTTTCAATCAAAAGGGGGTCCACTGTTCCCATTAATGAAAATTTTTAAGGAAAACCCTGACTGCTATCAATTTTACCACATGATAAATGTGACTGGCATCCAATTTGTAACTTATGACATTTGGGTGCTACAGCAGATGTAAACAATACCTTACTTTCCAAAAAATAATAGAATTCATTTAAAGTGAAGGCAAAAAAAGTTGTTTTAATTAATGTTGCAGGGAAAACAATAAACATAGTAATTATGGGATTATTATTTAAACTGTATAGTGTTTTTTCGTTGTTTTTTTTTTTTGGGGGGGGGGGGGGGGGGGGGGGGGGGGGGGGGGGGGGGGGGGGGGGGTGTCAAAATAAATTGCAAAAAAGAAACCTGGCACAGTTGTTCTTCCTGAAATATAAACTGAACAAATTCTGGTACAGGCAGACACCAGTGAATGAAAAACAGAACAACAAAATAGTAATAAATATAAATAAAAGCAACAAAACACACAAATGAATATATATAAAACCATGCATACATAATTATCTACTACACATTTACACACAGCTATCTAGATTTACAAATATCCGAGAGTCTGAAGCTCATCACATGGACCACATATTCACAGCGTTTTGATTTCAATTTCAAAATTGTGTCCACATTTCACAAGCTCTTTTATTTGATCTTACTGATGGGGATAAAGTTAGTGTTGGTGCTGGTGCAGGGACAGAGTGCATAGTGAAACTTACTTTAACTCATTCACACCTATAGAAACATTTGGTCTGGTCAGAGTCATTGATTTACAGACGAGTCCTTTGTTTCTAGAGGTAGATGAGTTAAATATGATGGTTACACTGAGAAGCAATTTAATGATGATATCTTAATACTCTAGCGCTCCATAAGATTGTTTGATTCCCATAAGATTGAGGGGTGGAGTAACCTTTTGATTATTACATGGATGATTCTACTCACTTTTCAGTTATGACAAGCTGCACAGGAAAAAAGTTTTATTCCTCACTGGATACTTTTTTCTGTATGGTGACAAGTAGGAAGATTACTCTAGCCAGTAAAATTATTATGTTATGCTTTATTACCTAAAACTTAAACTCGCCCAGGTCAAAAAAGGGTTCACAAGACTACACCCTGCCAGGTTACATGGATTTTACCACTGTGTATAATGCTTAACAATTTTAAATATGCCTTTGACATCTAAACCACCTCTGCTTTTATTAAATTCTGCTGTGGCAAGTGATGACCATCTGACCCACTGGTCCATAAGAACATACATTCATATTGTCACAAATTGTTTCCCAATATTTCAAAAATTTCACATCATGGAAATTTGAGAATGAGAGACTTCAAGGTCCAAGGAGTGATGCTCTAACCACTAGACCATAAGGCCCAAGCAACACAGAAGTAAGCAGATGAAATCAACAAAATTAAGGCAACATGGCAACCAAATGCTTCAAGTTTATCCCTTTTACTTTTGGGCTAGAACGCATATTTGCCAATATGTCAACCATATTGCTATACCGAGAGTTAGTCAACTATTCCCTCTTTGTTTTGAATACCATTATTATTTGATATCCAATAGAGGAGGAATGGGGAAAGGATCTCCATAAGTCTGGTCAAAAAGTTGAATAGCTTATTCCTCCCTGTTTACTGACAAAAAGCAATTATACCCATTGTTATTCTAAAATAAGCCCTATACGTATTATATGGATTCTGTCCCGAGATCAACTATACTAAACATAGGAACTGTGATGAATAATGTATCTTTTTATTCATTAGATCTTGAACCCTGTTTGTAAGTACTTGTGAAAAGCAGACACTTTAAATTTCAGTTTGGATTTTTTTCATTTGTAAAATGGTATGATGATCATGAAAAGAGATGATCAAATAATGAAAGTCGAGAACAAAATGGAAATTTATGAATAGTCATACCCTTGCCAAATCACAGAAAATTAACTAATTTTCATACAAAACAGTATTTTCTTCTTCCTTAATACAAAAATCTTTGTTTACCATTTGCAAATACTTTGTTTGATTAAGTTTTATTTCAAAATTTGGCAAAGTTATAACAAAATTTTAATGGAAAGTTAGTTTGAGCAACGCTGTATTGAACATGGTACAAGGATAACACTTGCCTCCTCCATATGGGCCCTGACCTCTCTGAGCGTAGCCACCACCCTTCATAGCACCACCTCCACTTGAGTCACCGTAATTGCTTCCAAAGTTTTGGCCGCCCCAACCGCCGCTACCACCCCCTACAAAGTAGAAAGATTTGATCAAGATTAACAAATATTTATGATCAAATACATGTCATCAGGTACCAAGAGCTTTCTACAGACAAGAGGTTGAAGGACCCAGTGTCAACAAAGTCCCAATCCTAGTATCTACTTAATCCCTGGGGCCCATTTTACAAAAGATCCTAAGTCCTAATTTTTAGTCCTAACTGTCATGGCAATGCATCGCTGATTGGTCAGTCCCATGACAATGAAGACTAAGAATTAGGATGTAGGACTTTTTTAAAAAGAACTCAAAATCATGAAATTCATGTTTTTTATACTTAACATGCTATAGATGGAAAATGGAAAGGCTATTTCATCCCTCTCCCCCCTGGATTTCTAAGGATAAAATGCTGAATGTTAAAGATCTTAAACCTGTGGAGGTGCTCACCATGATTCTACACTAATATTCTATAATACTATGTTAACATGCTTTGCAAAATACAAGTATACATACACACAAATGGCAATAAAAGTAGCATGTCACAGGTTACTTTTATCAATCCCTGACAAACTGGATAGAGGCTGTAACTTATAAATTTCATTTTTGATCAAGATATAACTGATACCTCACAAGATTTGCACTGTACATGGAGATGTTTCTTCAATTATATTGATCATATACCTTGGTTATTATAACCACCACCGTATCCTCCACCGCCGCTGCCTCCATATCCGCCGCCGCCTCCATATCCACCACCACCACTTCCATATCCACCTCCTCCGTATCCACCACCACCGCCTCCGTATCCGCTGCCACCACCTCCGTATCCGCCGCCGCCACCTTGATTGCCTCCAAAGCCACCGTTATAACCAAATCCTCCTTAAAATGTGAAATGAAAAATTAACATATTACCATATATTAAAAAATTTAAATTAAAATTTGACACAGTAGAGATTTAATTCCAATATTTTGAAATATTAATAATAATTATCTATGAAAAATAATAATTCTAAAGTTTAATTGTTAAACTACTGAAAAAAATTGAACTGAATTTATATTCTCTCCAGTTATTCAAATATTTAGCATGCATCAGCAACAACAAAAAAAAGAGAGAAGAAAATAGGAAAAAACTAATAAGAAATAAAAACACACCAAATAATTATTTTTACTGATATTTTTTTTTCAGTAGACGTATATCTAGAATATCTTTGGCAAAAATTTAAAAATAATCTTCTTGAAATGCTCAGTACATCATTACCAAGACCAAAATTGAAGTTGTTGTGACAACAAGCCAAGTTCTACTATAACTCAAAAATATAAGATAAAACCTAACCAATCAAATTACTCAGCAGGTAAAATTTTACACTTTGCTTAATGTATAAGCTGACTTAAATTATTCTTAATTTCATAGAATTTAAAATCAAACCCATCAAAACAATTTACTCACCGATTTTCTAAATTTACAAAAAAAAAATATGACCCTTTTGAAAACAAATAAATAAAATGAACACCCTTCTAATGTTCAGGCCCAATGGAAGATCATAAATTTACCCTGGTTAAATCCACCGCCGAAATTTCCGCCACCTGAGTTCCAGTTTCCTGTGGGGATAAAAAAAATTACCCAATAATGAATCCTGTGCTGCTTGTAAAAAGTGTTTTACATATCCCAAGAATAGTTTGAACTCTTCGCTATGATAGATATGTTATATGACTGCATAAGATATGTATATCTACAAGATACATCCCTCTCTATGGATAAAACAACAAAACAAGAACCAATAAAAACAATTTAACAATTCAGAATTGGTCATTGCAGGAGATATATGGAAACATTGATAAGAAGTTCAGTAGAATTTTTTTCTATAATGTTGTTTTATCAATACCTCCTCCACGCATTCCTCCACGGCCACCTCCTCCCATACCAGATCCTGGAAGAAAATTGAAAAAACAGATTTTTAATGCTAAAGACACATTTGGACTGGTCTAAGTCATTGACTTAGGGTTAATTGTTTTGAGGACCTGATACTATGGTAAATAAGACAACCAAGATAAGTTATGGCACTCTGGTATGTCACTGCAACCAAAATGAAAAATTGTAAAGATAGATCAGAATTGCTATAATTTTGCTGATCTAACAAAATCTAATGGTCATTTAATTACCCCATGGCTAAAACCAACACTGGTTTATAGTAGTTATTTATGTATAACAAAAACATTTGTTTGTTCATTGTTATTTAATGTCTCACTATAGAATATTTCACTCATGTGGAGAAATCACTAAATGACGGTGAAGGGCTTCAAATTTTGGCCTATGCTCTGCACTTACAGCCATTGAGCAGTGAGGGTTCTTTAACGTGCCAACACCTACTGTGACATGGGACCTCGATTCTTAGTGTCTCATCCGACAGACAGGAAACCAACCTGTCATCGTCTGGACTTGGAACTCACAACCTCACGATCAAGAGTTGAGCATGCTACCGACTGAAACATGTTTACTCCATGATGTGTGTTAAAAAATACCAAGCAGGTCTAGAATAATAGAATCTAGCCCCACTTTGAATTCCAGTTGGAAAAATAATCATGGAGAGTGGGATGGATCTATAAGTCCAAACCGAGGCAGTAGCTGAGGCTGGGACATTGATTCATCTCACCCGAGACTTGGTATTTTTTCTATGTAGAACTCAAATGTGGAGTTTGATTATTTTTCTCGACATGAAAAGCTTGAAAACACACACTGTAAAATACAAACATGAAAACCTCCTTGATCCGCCATGTTTACAAACAACGCTGATGATGTGTGTAGGGACACAAAGTATTCTGAATCAACAGTTTCGGATAGAATTTTGCTGTACTTATAAAAAAACATGATTACACCTCATGTGTGAGAAATGCTATAATTATACCTCTATTTTAGATTCTTTATGCTTATTAGACAAACACATTCATGTGACAAGGAACAGAAATGTTGAGTCTCTCTCACAAGCTCTATTTTCCCTGCCATATTTCCTCGCATTCGAAACCCCCACTAGAGTTATTCTTCTAGATACGAAATAACTATGGACCACCAAAGTGAAGTTTTTTCTTAAATTTCTTTGAAAATGTAATTATTTTGAATATTCTTGAAACTTTAATGATAGTTGGTTACTTTTTTAGTTTTTCATATCAGTACAATAAACAATTTATTGCCCTTGTAAGACAAAGATTGCCCTCTGGATAAATATGATTGGCTTAGTATGATTAAATCTCCATTTCTCTGTCATACAAGGGCAATAAATGTATAATATTTATAATGCCTGTATATATATATATATATATATATATATATATATATATATATATATATATATATATATATATATATATATATATATATATATACACACACACACACACAGTGAAACCTGTATATTGGGGCCACCCAAAGGACCAGAAAATATTGGTGCAGGTGACCTTATAAACAGGTTCAATTTAGTTGAAGATGCAGTCAAGGGACTTGAAAAAAACTGGCCTTTATAAACAGGTAATCCTTATATAGGGGTGGCCGCTATATCAGGTTTTCCTGTACATAAACATAACTCACTTTGATTTTGCTGACCTCCTTGCTGTTCTTTACTTAATGCCTTCTTTACCTCGACTTCTTTGTCATTTATCTTGAAATATTTCTTTACTGAAATCAAAGACAACAAAAAGATCAGTTCAAAAGGTCTTGACCTTTAATGTTTCACTTTAAGTTAGTGTAATATGTGTCCTGCCAAGTATATTTTATTTTAAAGGAAATTTAAATCTATTCCATTAGCAGTAAGGGTTCTCAAATAAAGCACATAAACCTACTCAAGATCTATAAACATATGGAGTAATCTAATCACCCAAATTTTCACTTGTGTCGGCAATTTGTCTGTAAAACAAATTGTCTGACTGCAAAAGTCCCTTATCTTAATACTGAATGCATTAAACAGTCGGCAAAGATCAAGTAACTACCTAGAGAGAAAGTAAGTCCTAGTTACAATGATCCCAGGATAAGACAATCATCTCTACAGATGTATCCTGACAAATATTCCCATATGATATCTAAGGTTTCAGCAGGACTTAATCCGACAAAAAACGAAGGAAAGACTGATTGTTCATTTGGCAAATTTTTACTCCAGGAGTAAAATTGTATGTTATACAAACAGAAGCACTCAAAATAGATAGAAAATATGAGAGTTTGGAGTTCGAAGAATGTCCATTACCATTTAGATTTTTCATGCTGGCATCAGTAGACTTTTACTTTAGGTCAGCCATTAAGATATTATGCATTACTAAAAAATGAAATTACAAAATACATAAGTACTAGCTTATTTACTATGAAACTAAAATAGAATTTTGCTGGTTATAAATAAACTCTGACCTTGATACTTACAAACACATTTATCAACGGTATCATAATCTGCAAACTCCACAAAACAGAATCCTCGGATTTTTCCTGTGGTTTTATCTTTAATCATATCGATTTTGCTGATCTCTCCAAATGTTTCAAAGCACTCTCTAATTTGCTCTTCTGTTGTTGTTTCTTTTAATCCCCCGACAAACATTTTTTTAACACACTGCTGAGATTCAGAACGGCCAGAATCCTGGGAACAAAGAAAGTTAACATAATAAGTCACCTGCAATATCAACAAAATGTAATTAACTCGTTCACCCCGTAAGACACATTTGGACTTGCCGAAATCATTGATTTTCAGAATAGTCCATTTTTTTCAGGGGTTGATGAGTTAAGAGAAGTACTTTCATTGGTTTTTGAAGTTACAAATTATGTAGAAATAGCATGCCTTTCAATAGAAATTGACGGGAATCCATTCTGTCAGCTATTTTTACGATAAACAGTGCAAACTGACAGCTACTTTCCATTCTTTTCAGGAGAGAAAGAAGCCACTGTCTTATAGTGTTTTTCATGAAAATAGCGAACAAAACACTGTCTGCCAGAGAGCTAAATCACTCATGATGATTTTTAAGTCCCATAACTCAGGCAAATGTTGCTGAATGTTGACCATACTTTACTCACTCACCCCTAAAGAAACATTTGGACTGGCCCAAGTCATTGATTTACAAAACAGTCCATTGTATTTCTCGGGTTGATGAGTAAGACTCACCCTGTGTTCCGTTCATCTGGACATCTGGGAAATGGGCTGTTAGAAGTTTGCTTTATTCATTTAAGCTGTGGGAGATACTTGAAAATGTAACAAAAATACACTGGAATCTCGTTATCTTGAAACTCACAGGACCACCACTATTACTTTGAGATCTCAGGAATTCAAGACAACCAAAATTTTTAATTGATATATAATTACCATATAAAAATCGGGACCGGACTATCAACTTTGACATATCCGTAATTTCGACTCAACCAATTTTGACATAATGAGATTCTATTGTATCAATATTGTATAAGAAGATTAGTTACCTCTCTTGGCATGGCGCGTTTTGTTTCTACATCTCGTCCATCAATTTTGTGTGGCCTTTTATCCTGAGCTTCATCAATCATGTGTGTTTTTTCATATGTGATGAAACCAAAGCCCCGCGACCTAAAATTCAGAGAATATGAGTAATTAAAATGAAAAGGAAACTTCCTAGTGCATGTAACAATAATTCTAGTGACCTGCTCAAGCCTAAAGGTGTACCATTCTCATTTCAAATCTAACATAATGTAAGTCAATCAACTATATATTAAGATATAGATATATATGCATTGCCTTTAAATTCATTATCATGACAAAACTATATGTATGAAAAACTGAAAGAACAGAATTAACAACTATATGTACGAAAAACTGAAATAACAGAAATTTAACTTTCCCAAGTCAAAGATTTCAGACTTGTAAACTGAGAAATAATAGATAATTAGTCCTACTATCAATGCCAATATTTTGTAAACAAATAAGATATTTGACACCGCAACAATAAATTATCCTTAAATCTTAAATAACAATTAACCCCACTATGCCATAAGTATGAAGCCTTTTGTAAAGAAAACTAACCATCGAAATCAATGTTTTCCCCAAGGTTCAAAGTCTCCCTGCTTAAAATGTGTATCCTGGTACATAAAATTCATCTCAAAATACCTTTAGCACCCCTCCCTAAAAATATTTTTGAAAGGACATTTTAAGAATGATAAACCTATTTACTTCAGTTTACAACAGTAAAGCAGAGAATTTTCATTCACAAAAGTAATATACCCGGTAGATGTATTCCTTTAACAACAACGCCTGAAATAGCTGGTCACTGGCACTCAACTATTTAATCATTCATAACTATTCTTACCTTTTTGTGTTTGGATCTTTCATTACAACGCAGTCTACTATTGTGCCCCATTGTTCAAAGTGTGCTTTTAAAGTTTCTACTGTAGTTTCATAATTTAGACCTCCTATGAATAATTTTCTGTACTGTTCATGTTCTGGATCACTGAGGTCATCATTTCTGTTTCTATTGCCCCCGTAGTTCTGGAACTGAAAAACAAATAAAAATCATATTCATATCACATTATTTACTTTACAAAATAATTTCCTACTTGATGCTTCCTGGTGATTTTCTTAACTATTTTTTCAAAACTACCGAATACCAGAAAATGTTCGTCCTTTTACAACTGAGAACATATTCACCTTCAGTCCTTGTCTTAAATACTCCATAAATCACCATAGCCTCCAGTCTGACGAAGTTATGCATGTTCTCATTAATCAAAGGTATCTTTAGAGAAGATGTGTACATGTATGTGGAATCAACCAATGGAGCATGTACTATAGAAAAAATCTTATTCAGACCAGAAGTACTAGGTTAATTCTACTATTGTTTCATTTAATGACTGCCTAGGACATGTAAATAAAGGTCAAAGGTATCTTTAGAGAAGATGCGTACATGTATGCGGAATCAACCAATGAGAGCGTGTATTAAAGAAAATGCTTACTCAGACCAGAAGTACTAGATAATTCTACTATTGTTTCATTTAATGACTGCCTAGGACATGTAAATAAAGGTCAAAGGTATCTTTAGAGAAGATGTGTACATGTATGTGGAATCAACCAATGAGAGCATGTATTAAAGAAAAGCTTATTCAGACCAAAAGTACTAGGTTAATTCTACTACTGTTCCATTTAATGACTGCCTAGGACATGTAAATAAAGGTAAAATACAGTTTTCTGAAATATGGAAAGTTAAAAATTGTTTGAATTATGTGATAAATGAAATATTTACTGATATGTATCACAAGATTTGAACTCACAAATAGCAACATTTGTAAAATTATAGTTGGTTCAAGTGATGACCTACAGTTTGCTCAAAAATAAGTTGGGTACCTTTTGGTATAGGGGTGTTTTTATTGTTTGATCACATAAGATGGTGAGGCGGAGTAACTTTTTGATTATCATACGGATGATTCTACTTACTTTTGGGATATGACAAGCTGCACATGAAAAACAATTTATAATTCAGTGGATAATATCTTATATATGTGACAAGTTATGAATGTCAAAATGAATTTGTAAAGCAACCAATCGTCAAAATAACAATATTTTTACTCATATAAGTGAAAAACAAAAGAGTATATCCTATATCTTTTCATCAGATAATCGAACTTATTTGATCACTTCAATTTATCAAAACAGTTTCTAAAATGTTTATGTTAGCCTTACGACAGAAACAAATTGGGTTACATGAAGAAGGACAACTTCCATTCTGTTTTTTTTTTCCTATACATATAACACGATAATACCTGAAATACATCTTTCGAAATAACATACCCGTGAAATTTTATTAATGGGTCTTAATTGCAAATTTTATCGTATTACTTATAATAATGAAGATAGATAAATATAAAAAAGTGAAAATAATTTATCCTTCATCGATTGATTGAGTTTGGTGTTGCCCTATCATTTTACATGTACTTGTTTATTTAGAAGAGAAATTGCAGAACCTTTATTGTTGGCATTGGAAATTAATCAATATACGGCATTTTTTTTCTTCTTTTTATTAGAATTTATATCAATTCCAGAAGTTACTGTTTGGTAACTTAATTGCCTATTTTAGAATTAGTTGCTGTTTGTGGTACTGCTCGGGAGAATTTACTGATTTAGTCACTTTCACAACATGTCAAAGAAACCAATCAAACATTGACACCAAGTAACGACCGCTTTATGATTGGATACAAAATTAGAAAAAAATATGTATAGGCCCTAAAATAGGATAAAACCCGGAGTTAATGATCGGGTCGGGTGAAAACAGGTCATTTTTTGAATTCCCAGGTTTTTTAATTACCTGAGTGGTTATTAAAAAAATAGGGAGTCTAAGGTCAAATTTACAGGTGTCAACCGCAAAAAAACAGGTCAGTTGATGGCATGGAATAACACAATTAGTGCTCCCATTCTTACACTTGTGTTCTGGAAGTAAAAAAATATGACTCTATGCATGGAAAATCTCCAGAGTATAAATCACTGTGAATATTCCAAAGAAACAAGGATTTCTTTCAATTGTAATTGGCATCCATAAATTATTCAGAATACCTAGAATATTTCTATGTTAATTTGTTATAATTAAGAGGTAAGTTTCAAACATTTTATTTATATATCAGCTAAAACAAGTGGACACAATTAATGTGACTTAGAGACTATAGTCAGTGTTATTATGTTAAGCTTACATAAAATAGCATACACTTTAGTAGTTTTACCTTCCATTTCGACCTTTTGTGGTACATTTCGGCATTTCATATACATTTCGATACATATTAGTATTTACCACTTACCAAGAAAAGACAAATCGTGAAAGACATGTTTCATTGTATTTAAGTTTAATGTTATTGACATCCTCTTTCGTACAAAATGCACCATTGCATTATAAATGTGATGCTATGAATATTGAAACAGAATTAACCCCAACCATTTATTTAATTTGAACTTGTACTATCGAACAATTTTGGTGCATATTCTGATCTTGATGATAAACAATCAAAGGAAATTTATTCAACATGGCGCACCGGATCTAACAAAGAGTATTCATGCTTCAAACCAACTCGAAAACAATGTATATGCATATTCAAATGGTGCATCTCTGTGGCCTTAACAAACATTAAACATTGATTTTCACGTGTACTTGTGACAATAGATAATTCCAGGGAAATTATGTGTATATTATTGTACTTACGCCTGGCATATTTGTAAGATCTTTCCTATGCCCACGCCAAGATTCGCAAAGAGAAGGAAATCACGTGACGTAAGATACTACTATACATCGATCTAAACCATTCAACTAGGCTAACATGGTGAATTTAAGGTCGGAATTACGGATCCGGATCTCTCTCTATCCCTCTCAACTATATTTTCAAAATTTCAAGAAAATCCCAAAATGGAGTAAATGTGTTTTAAATTATATCGATTACTACAAATGCTTTTTAAAATGACAGTGGCGGATCCAAGGGCACGGAACATTCCTTGAACTTTGTAATCACTTTTATGGTATTTTGATTAATTAACCACATTTCCCCCAGAATATTACGTGACAAATGCTAACTCTAAATACCCCATCCCTTGCCGGGTGGGATTTCCGGAAAAACTGTAGACGTGACGTTGAAAACTATTATTCCACAAAATCGAACCAACACGGTAACAGAAAGTCTCCAGGCCTTACGATTGATATATAGAAAAAGTCTCCGACGACTTTGCCAGATCAAAGACGAATGTCACAAACTATAAAATCTCAGATACCAAAGTGTAAATCTTCTGGATGTCCAGGATAGGCCTACCTAGTGATACATGTGTTGGGCAAACACGGACCTCTGGAAATCCAGAGGCAGGATCATGTGCCATAGAGGAGTGAGCACCCCCGTTGACGGATCTGGTGCCATAGAGGAGTAAGCAAGCATCCCCTGTTAACCGATCGTGAGTCCACAGTCAATTCAAATGAAATATGTGAGGAAGAAATCCTCGTTACTATCGGTACAGACATTTCAACAACTGCAGGCAACAACAGGCAACTCAACATTCCATTTAGTGAAACAGAGTAATCGCAAACAAGACTATTTTACCGACCGTAAAATTTGCGGAACGTTGACATCAATTCAAATGCAATTTTCGATAACCCTGTGTCAAAAGCTTGTCAATAAATAAATTTCCTCTTTATGTTCATACATTGAACAAGCCCCGACATAATGGATCATTTGTGAGGTATAAACACTATATGTAAGTGATTAAGGGATATAGCGGAAAATTACGATGAGAAAGCTGAAATTGTCGCGTTTGTCGTATAACCTAGTTGTTAATTTCCCGTCTGTGTCTACAGAACGTAAAATATCTAAGTAAGAAGCGTGTGTGTTTGATTCTGTTGCATCTTTAATTTCTAGTTCGCTGGAATATATCGCATTGACATATGTATAAAACTGGCATTATTAATTGACAAAACATCGTCGATATATATCTAAATGTCAGATTAAGCCACCCGTCTTTTTTTTTTCTTCTTTTAATTCAGAAGCTTCTGGACGAAGTCTGCTTCTTATAAATAAAGGGAAAGGTCAGCCAATAAAGGGAATGCCGAGAGTTTGTTTGTCTTCAAACATTACAAATATAAATTGTCTGTTAGAAATTCCAACATCATTTTTGGAATCAGAGTGGTGTTGGAAGATATCAGTATTGCGTTAACTAATAACTATATTTTAATTTTCATGAACCACTTTTAGCGAAAAAAAAAACAGTTGTCGATGATGCCAAACGATTCTCTTTTATTTTCTATGTGGAATAGTTGGGTAAAGAGTAGAAAAACGGTATGTTTTGATATCACGAGTTTGAGAAAAAGAATTGTGTTTTTAAATTTTCTAAAACCTGTTTAGAATTTTTATATATCCATATCTGATCTACATGGCTTCTGGAATAAGCAACTGAACAGTATGCTGAAGGTTTCCTTAACGACTGTCAGTATCTTGGTAAGGAGTAATTATAAATATGTTTGTTGGAACTTTTAAATTTGCTGGACCTTGCTATGTCTCTCTGCTTATGAGAGGTTTAGTAAAGTTTAGGTATCCAATATGAATATGGTGTTCAAAATCAGTATTATGTACATAAAAAGAGCGCAATACTGAAATATGATTTTGAAGGATTTCGTCGTTTGGAAGAGGGCTTCCAAAGTGTAACTCATGATTTGAAATTTACACTATTGTCTTCTATGTTCAGTAATTGTAACAACAGACAAGTATTTCCCCAAAACAAGTTCTGACTTAAAAGTACAGTATGTAACAGGTTTATCAGAGGCATGAATTTTACTATTCTAATCTTGTTTGCAATTGTCAACAAGTCTCTGTTTAAATGCATCTAAGAAAGTTTTTGTATCACCACAACCTTGGTTTTCCCATACATCTCCAAAACCATATCTATATTGCTGTTGTTTAGCAAAGCTCACCCATTGTTCTGCTACCATTCCTGTCCAAATCAAATTACATTTTATAGCAGGCTCTTGGTAGTCTACTACTGTCCATGGTATCTAATCTAAACCAATATTTTACACATTTGGTGTGATAATCAATATATAGAGAAAACCTACCGCACTCACGCAACACTGCACTAGTGCAGGCACTATTTGATACCATGAGTAACCTTTTAAAAATCTAACCTGAAAACATTATGTAATATCAGAGACATAATATCCCAAAACAGCACCAGAAGTTGCAATTAATTTAATCATTGAATAACTAAAAAATTGTGATATAGCTTATAAAACATTCTTAGTGCCTTAGATGTTTGTGAAACCAATGTCCGTTTCGCTTTAATTTAGGTGTAATACAATCCCTAAGTATTTATATTGAGAAATTACTTAAATTTGTATACCACCAAAGAAACATCTCTCATAATGACGGAGGTAACCTCCATATCTGAAGACAATAACTCAATAACATGTTCACTCCCATATTCCAACGTTTACAGAATATAGCTAAGTGATCACACAATTTTGGTAGGTTTCATGCAGTATAACCACAATTTACAAGATCGTCTGCAGAAAAGAGGTGAGATAACATTGCTAAAACGATCATTAATATAAATGCATTGACAAAAATTTCCTTCGCATAGATAAATCAAATTTGTTACATATAGACAAAATAAAAATGGACTGACCTTACACCCTTTTCTGGTTCCGACCCTAATGCAATATGACTTAATGAAGTTGTTAGAATGGTAATCTTATACACGACTTCATTTGAGCATACATGGACTTAAAAACATTGAGAATTCTTCCATGAATTCCCTTTGAACTAATTATACACCATATACCATAAATCATGAAATCTGATGATCTACACAGTCAAACACTTTCTGAAAGTCAACAGACATACAATAAAACCGACCACCTACACGTGACACGCATTTTTGAACCACTGCTTGTAGTGACAATATCTGATCTTGCGTTGAGTATCCTTTCCTGAAACCTGCCTTGCACTCATTTACAACATCTTCACAAAACCCCATATAAACAAAGGTACATAGCACGATCCAGCAAATGTTCAACAAACCTTTATCTTTACTCCTTACCAAGATACTAACAGCCATTAAAGAGAAACATCAGCAGTACTATACAGTTGCTTATTCAAGAAGCGGTGTAAAGTAGATGTGGATACTAACCAGCTTTTAGAAAATTTTAAGGCACACATTTTTCCTCAGATTCACAGTATCAGAACATACGACTTTCCTACTCTTTACATAACAATTCAACAGAAAATATTAAAACAGAGACCTTTTAGCATCATAGACAACTATTTTTTCGCTAAATGTGGTTGGTTATCATGATACTTATTTTGTAAAACACCACTCTGCTTCTACACATAAATACACTGAAGTTTATATTAAAAAGATGCTGGAATTTCTAATAGACAATATATTTATATATTCGGAGAAACAAACAAACTGTCGGCATTCCTACGGGAACCAATTGCCTTTATTGGCTGACCTGTTCCTTTATTCATACGACGCAGACTTATTCCAGAAACCGTTGAACCAAAAGAAGGAAAAGTTAGCGGTGTCTCTTAATTTGACATTTAGATATATCGATGACGTTTTGTCAATTAATAATGACAATTTCATACATATGTCGATGCGATATATATCGGCGAAATTAAAGATACAATAGAATCAAACCCACAGCTTCTTAATTAGACATCTTACTAACTATAGACACAGACGGGAAATTAACAACTAAGCTATACGACAAACTTGACGATTTCGACTTTCCCATCGTAAATATTCCACATTTAAGTAGTAATATCCCACAATCTCCCGCATATGGATTTTATATTTCACAAATGAAACGATATACCAGGGCTTGTTCAGCATATGAACATTTCATATTGCAGAGGTTAACTACTCACTGACAAATTATTGATACAGGGATATCGAAAACCGCGTTTGATGTTTACATTCCGCAAATTTTACGGTCGGTATAATAGTTTTGTTTGCGAGTACTCTGTTTCACTAAGTGAAATGTGGAATTACCTGATCGATGGCGGTTTTTAAAACGTCTGTACTAATTTTGACGAGGATTCGTTCCTCACGTATTTCATTTGGACTTCACTGTGGACTCACGGCGGGTGTGACCGGTCGACAGGGAATGCTTACTCCTCCATGGCACCTGATCCCACCTCTTGATTTGGAGAGGTCCGTGTTTGTCCCATTTTACCAGATTTGTACCTATATCCTGGACATCCTAGTGATTTATATCTTGGTATATGAGGCTTTTTATATTCCTGAAACGATGTGTAATGATATCCCACGGTAATTGTTTGGATCACTTACATTTCCCTTTTTGTGCAATGGACATATTTTCTGTTATTCCCCAAGATTCTAGAGTATTTCTGTAGTCGGTATATGACTAAAAAGGTTACAGATAATGTTAACGTATCTAATGCTGGGGTACTTCAGAAATTTTATCATTATGACAGCTGCGTAGCCATTTTAAATTGAGAAAATTTAATTTTGAACTTTATGAATTTGGTTTAATCTCACCGGGTTATTTTCAACGAAAATCACACAAAATGAATCATGCGTATCTATTTCAGCAGGCAAATTTTCGTGGAATTCATCATCGACAGTTGGGTTGCCATTATTTTATCGCTTTGTTGAATTAATTTTACCATTCAGAGGACATCAGCTGTGTTTTTTTCCTCCCAAAATGTCCCCCCTTTTCACTACAAATGTACTTACATTGATATACAGAAAAAGGAGATATACACAGGCATAAAATTTACTCAGGCAAAAAAGTATACATATTCTGTGAAAATGGCTTGAGAAACCCAAGTTCGGCAATTGATTAACTCAACTTAACTATTTATATATATTATTTTCACAGGATGTGAAGTCCTCTTCCTCTGCCAATAAATCGTCACTTTCATTCCCTCTGCTGCTCTGTAGAGAATTTTATAAAAAAATTTTACACATATTCGTTCACCTTTCACATCACCTTAAAGTAAACGATAACACTCATCAAACGTGTTACTAGCAACATCATCTTCCAATTTCATTTTAAATTCCTCAGATTTAGATTTTTCTCTCTCAGAAACTTCCATAGCCTCACCTCTTTCAATCGTATTGTTCATAAACTTTAAGCTTTTTACAACCTTATCAAAAGCTACAAAACAAGACATGTTAACACTCTGACCATTTTCTATAATGGGATGAAAGCCATAGAAATTTGATAAAAATCTCCAAAAATTTAATATTCATTCAAGTATTAACTCAATAAGTAATTGTTTTGTATCAAAATTGGTGTTTTCATGGATACAAACCTAATTTCTTAAATGGAAAACAATTATCAGACTTTAGACCTCTAAAATCCCCAAGGGTAGTTTGTGGTATGTTTTTTCTGAAAGCTATAAGTGATGCCACAAAATGAGCTATTTTTGCACTCAAACCATAGGGGCTTTTAGTAGTTTTTTGTGTAAAACGATAAAACAATAAGAAATATGTCTGAAAATGGAATTTATCCTTCATTTATGATTTTTTGCACCGGAAACAAAAAGACTTGCTCTCAACACTGTTCATTCTCATATTGTATCTTATATTTTCCAGCGATCAGTTCAAAAGGGTGTATATATTAAAAAGGTGAACAAATTTAAATTATGCCTCTTTTACTAAAGGTAAAAATGAAGAAATACCAATCGATAATCGAAACTCAAGTTCATTAGAACACACGAATTTGATGTGCAAATGTTCTCAACGTGAAGACCAATTGCGAATTCCAAACGGGATAGGACCTGGTGTCCGGAAGGAGTCATCTTCCTCTGCTGGCATGCCACACCCGTCGCAAATGTTCCATGGAAACCTTTCTAGTTCGTGAACAGGCCAAACTGTAAAAAGGTCAAGTTTGGTGAAAAGGTCAAGTTCGGTGAAAAGCACGATTGACGAAAGGGAGTGAGTGTCTGTGGTCGTGATCCAGAATACTATCTAATATTCCTGAGAGGGGACTTCATGATGTTTCACAAGATCCCCGTATCGACCATAAAACTTTTGAAACGAAGATATTAAGCGTTTAATAACGTAACTTTGTGTAAGTAGTTTGTGAGCGGGCCGTTTGGCTCTCAGAAAAGAACATTCATAAGAAGAGCATGCCCTGGCATAACGCATAAGTTGTGAAATGAAAACGCCATAGGCAAGAGAAGATGGAATACAACTACATACTTAGAAATGGGAAGTTCGTAATATGGAAATTGAATGCGTTTGTAATCAAGGGACGTGTGAATTTGACCGTCCTTTCAAATCGACAGGAGTAAATCTAGATAAGAAGCAGATATGTTGCAATCTGTCGTCTCACTAATAACTAGCTCTACAGGATACATCTGGACTAGGTAATTCTGAAATTCTGAATTATTTATGGACAGGACGTCGTCGATATACCTGTAAGTAAAATTGAACCGAGATGCTAACTGTTTGTTACATTTGGAGAGCAGAGACTGTATATATTTCGCTTAATATGAATACAAAACTATGTCAGCCAAGAGAGGTGCACAATTGGTACCCACTGGAATGCCGACAATTTGTTGGAAAACTTTTCCCGCAAAAACCACGAAGATTTGTCCACTAGAAAACCCAGCATCTTGATAATATTGACTTCAGTGTACATGTAGTTGTTATTGGAATCAATGTGTTCCTTCATAAAATAAGGTTCCACGCCTAGTCCCATTCCGTTTTGGTATTAGCTATTTTTTCATGTTGAGACCGTCGTTGTATCTACCTTTTTACCCAGCCTTACCTTTCACCGAACTCGATAGGTTCGATATGGAACATTTGTGACGGGTGTAGCATGCTGGCAGGGGACATTGACCCCTTCCAGACTTTGCTATCAGTGATTTTTATCATTTTTGACATACATGTATTTAAATAGCAAAAGTTTCAATCTCGCTGTAATCATTTAACTAATCTGCAATGCCATCCACAATTTGCGTATGCATTAATTGTTTAATGCCTTTCTACCATTTTTCTGTCTCTCCTATATCTGCATTTGAAATGATATCAAGTTATCCAACTACAGATCAGTTAAACCCAAGATCTTTAAATTTAACTTTTCACCCTGCATATTCAAATTGCATAATATATATATATATATATATATATATATATATATATATATATATATTATATATAATATATATATATATATATATATATATATATATATATATAATTTAAGTGCTCATTTCTGTCATGATTTGACTGACCTATTATCACTATTCGAAAATCTTTAAATTCTGACAATGTACTGTGTTTTTGCTTTGCCTTTGTTCTCAAAGTTATTAAATTTGTAATGTTGACGTTTTTGGTTTGGGGGGTTTCTGCCTTTTCTCTAACAATTTCCATGTTTTGTTGTCTGTTTTCAATTTTTTAAAAAAAATATCAATCCTAATTAATATATAAATGTAGAACCACCAAAGGACAATCGATTGGAATGCGACAAATTGGTTATTTAAAATTGCCTCAACAACTGCAAATCTCAAACGAAATGGGACCAGGTGTCCGGAAGGAATCAGCTTTCCTGTTAGCATGTGACATCCGTCGCAAATGTTACATGGAAAGCTTTCGAGTTCGGTGAAATGGTCAAAGGATGACATTGTCATCAAGTAAGCCCCGTTCACAATCAAACAATCAAAGTTTTCTTTGTAAAAGTCCATGAAAGAAAACAAGAAAATGCGGGAACCATGTGCTTGTAACGTGTAAACATTGAATTACGTCATATCGAATATGTGCTTTGATTGGCTAATACCATCAGAGTTCTTCAATATTTGAAGAAAAATGGGATGCCTGACGTAAAGGGTCAGGCTATTGTCTTGCTAATGCAAGGTTAAAGTCAAAAACCGGTTGCTACGCAGTTCTGTGTGAATGTCTTGGTATATGGTTATATGGTCGATTTCTGAAATGACAAGTTTTGGCCAATTTAACAACCATAATTGATCAAATTTGGTGTTTGGGAGTAAACAAATCAATTTTTAACAAATATCTGTGAACAAAAGTATTAAACATGAAGCCACTTATAACCCACGCTTTTACCGATATTGTTTGTTGGGGGTATGTTTTTAATAAAGCCTATCAAAAATGCTACAAATTGAGATTTGTAAGTACTCTGGCTACACAGGAGTTTGGGGTAAAAACCATAGAACATAAAATTGCTGAAAATTGGAAAAATACAATTAATCCTTGCATTTAAGGTCTTTTTGTAATTAAAGTAATAATTGTAAATAGCTTTTATAAATGATAAGTATGAACACAATAAACAATTATTTGTTTTATCAAATTTGGTGTTTTGGAGTAAAAGTCATGAAAATTGACAAAATTTGATGAAAAATGGAAAACCCCAATTTAATTCTTCTGTGATTGTACCTGTTTGCAATGAAAGTAATGGTTGTATGGTCAATCTTGTAAAAGACAAGTACCATTAAACAACAATTGTGTATCAAGTTTGGTGTTTTGGGGTAAAACAAAACAATTTTAAAACAGAAAACTGTGAAAAAAGCATTAGATTTAAGCCACTTATAACCTCAGCTTCCACCAATATGTTTTTGTTTTTTTGGTCTTTTTTTTGTTTTTTGTTTTTGTTTTTGTTTTTTGTTTGTTTTTATTGTTTTTTTGGTTTGTTTTTTTGTTTTTGTTTTGTTTTTCGCTTTTTGACTTATGTTTTTCAGAAAGCCTATACAAAAAATTCTACAAATTGAGATTTGTTAGTACTCTGGTCACTCAGGAGTTTTGGGGTAAAAATCATCGAAAATAATCAAAATTATCTGAAAATTGGAAACATACAATTACTCCTTCATTTAAGATCTTTTTCCAATTAAAGTAATAATTGTATGACAGATGATTTAAATATTAAGAATAGGCAAAATAAACAATTGTTTATTAATGTTGGCGTTTTGAGGTAAAACATCAGTCAGTTTTATCACAAAGTAAAATTGAAGAAGTACCAATCAATAATAAAAAAAACTCAAGTCCATTATAACACGACGAATTAAATGTGCAAATGGTCTCAACATGAAGAACAATTACGAATCCCAAACGGAATAATACCAGGTGTCCGGAAGGAGTCAGCGTCTTCTGCTGGCATGCCACACCCGTCGCAAATGTTCCATGGAAACCTTTCAAGTTCGGTGAAAAGCATGATTGGTGAAACGGAGTCACTGTCTGTGGCCGTGATCCAGAATACTATTTAGCTATAATTGAATTGTTACTAGGTTTTCCTGTTTTCAACGATTTCTGTTAAAATTTGTTGGTTTCTCCTTAAAACTCCTAAACTCTCAAACAGCCAGAGTTCTAATATAACCCATTTTGTATTTTTTATAAACTTTTGGCAAAAATTACCCTCAAAATGCCCTTTGTGTAAAACTTGGGTTTGAAAGTGGTATAAATTTAATATTTAAAACTTGGGTTTAGCCCCCCCCCCCCCCCCCATGCACTACACAAAACACATTGATTGTTAAATACATACCAATACTCATCAATTAAAATATCTACTACATCATCATTTCTTGTATTGCGGTATCAGACAAGGCCAAATAATATATCTAAACGTATAGCCAAAATCCGTCTAATAGTAACCACTGCAAAAAGATGGGATTATTTCATATTTTCCAATTCTCATCGATTTTTGTTACTATTTTATGGTTTTACCCCAAAAATCTTGAGAAACCCAAGGCCTAGAGTGCTAATATTGCTCATTTCATAGCATTTTTATTAAGCTTTCTCACAAACATACCCTCCAAAATACCATGGGGTAAAGACCATTGTTTTTAGTGGCCAACAGTATACAAACTTTTTTCACAGATTTCTGTTTAAAAATTTTGGTTTTTACTCCTCAAAACACCACATTTGATACATAATGATTGTTTGATGGACCAATGCTTCAGATTTTAGATATATATCATACAATCATTAAAGTGGCAATAAAAGAAGGACAAATTAAAATTGTCCACATATTTTCCACACAAGTCCAGTCATATTTTACATAGATTTCAAATTTGATACATAGTGGTTGTTTAATGGGTCAATATACTTATAATTTTAGATATTTATCATGCAAAAATTACTTTCATTGCAAACGGAGGCCATAACTGAAGGATTAAATCAGGTTTTCCAGTTTTCATTGATTTTTGTTAATTTTCGGTTTTTACCTCAAAACACCAAAATTATTAATACAAATCATTGCTTTTTGTCCATACGTATCATTTAAGCTATCTGTAAAACAAGAATTACTTTAATTGCAAAAAAGACAGTAAATGAAGGATTGTTTAATTCCAGTTTTCAGCTGTTTCTGATAATTTTCTTTGGTTTTTACCCCAAAATTCTAAGTTGCCGGAGTGCTAATAAGCCTAGATTTTTAGCATTTTTATATATTTTTTCTGAAAAGCATACCCACCAAAAACACCTTGGTAAAAACATGGGTTAGAAGTGGCTTAAAAATTCAATGCTTTCTTCATAGATTTCTGTTTTAAAAAATTGATTTTTTACCCCAGAACACCAAATGTTATAAGTAATGGTTGTTGACTTGGTCAATATTTGTCATATAAGATATCTACCGTACGACCATTTCTTTCATTCCAAACAGAGGCCATAAATGAAAGATGCTATCATGACTCATTTTGTAGCATTTTGGTAAGCTTTCAAACAAACATAACCTTAAAAATTCCCCCTGCTTTAGTTTAGTCAGAAATATTCAAATATCGGGGGGAGGTTATGAGAATGTTTTTGCCGGTTAAAAAAATGTTTTCATGTGCCTTTTGATTACGCAATAGATATATACAACAGTGGCATATCTAGAATGTTTTTTTTAAAGATGGGTGTTTTTGAGGCTGGTGTTATAAATTCATACTTATTGTGATGCAATACATAGGTTACATCATCAAAAGCAGACTGAGGATTTAAATTTTGAATGGGTGTAAATTTAAACTTCATCGCCGAGCGCAGCAAGGGAAATTTGTTTTCAATTTTTCGACTTTTTATAGAAAATTAAATTAAAGGTTATACACCTATTTTATCAACTTTATGGGCACACGATCCCTGCTCACAAAATTTCAAGTGTTGTATTAATTGTGAGGCAATATTTCATTAGGAGGCTTTACACATCTAGTAAAAACAATAATTTTTTTAGTAAATCACATTGAAAACCCTTCTTAACAGAAGATTGAATCAGCAAAAAAAAAGTTATTTAAAACCAGGGAAGATTCTGCAGATATTTAATTTTGATCTCTTTATCTTTAAAAATATTTCGTTGATAGATTAATTCGGAAGTCAGATAGGGTATTCTCTAGCTTCCAAACACAAAATCATTGTGTTTCCCCGTGTCCCAGCTGGATATGTTTTCCAGAAATGTTCAGTTTTAAAAGTCCAGGGAGTTAATTATCACAGTGCGATTCGGTTTTTTTTGGGGGGCCAAATATTTCATTTAATTGATAGATTAAATGTTTGTTTGGGGTGAAGGGGGATGTGACAAGACGCAGTACACGTACAAATGGTGCGTTCAATATGTGTAAAGAATCGGATATCATAGATGATTAAATTTTCATATCTTTAGCTGATAATAGCACAAGGGAAAATCGTATACCGTACAAATTGATCCAATGCAAATTTTGTTTACAAATAAATTTAAATTCATACATGCTGAGAAAACGCAAACGAAAATATCTTTACTGATATGTAGAGCAAACCAAATCCATCATATCCAAAGTAGGTCCTATACAGACAAAGCCAGGGTGGATTTAGGATTTCGAGTAAGAGGGAAAGAAGAGTATATATAAATGTTTTCGCCGAGCGTTGCGATGCGCGAAAATTTTGGCAGGCCCTAATTAAAAGCTCTTGGAAACTTTTTTGTGGATTTCAGATGTGATGATAATATGAAAAAAAACTTTATTAAAAATGTGGGGCCGCCCCCACTGGTCCCTATGTAGTGCCTCTGCTCCGATGCATGTGAAGACCTCGGGTCCGAAGTGGGGAGTAAGGCACAGCTGCAAAGTCACGACGGTTTTTAGAATTTAGAAGATTCAAGGCCATGCATTTTAGATAGACTGTAGAAATAAGATTTTTATTTATAGAGAATTGCAAAATAGGTAGAAGTGCATTAACCAAGTGATATAGCCAAAGTTGCATAGCGTTTCTGGAGGACTGTAGAAACTGTGATATAAAAGGAGATATTTTTTAAAAGTGCACATATCTTTTTAAATATGTATTTTCTTCATATTTTTCCACTTTATAATATTTTTATAAAATTCGTTTCCCATTACCTTTAATGTGAAGTTGTCCAGGCTCGCACGTCTGAATGCCTATAAGAGGTAAAAAGAAATTACTACATTTGCCCAACATCAAGTTCGACTAAATGCAAAAAACATATAAAAGTTTATTTAGGTGTTAATGTATTTTTAAAAAGATATTCTTAGGAGCTTAAAGCTTAGTTTGTATGGGGCGCCGTTTTACTTTTTAATAGCAGTTAGTGATATCACTCTTTCGAATATGTGATATCACTCATTCGAATAGGTGATATCACTTATACGAATAGGTGATATCACTTTTACAAATTCTTAAGTGATATCGTCTGGACTTGGAACTCACAACCTCACGATCCAGAGTCAGTCGGTAGCGCGCTCGACTCTGGATCGTGAGGTCGTGAGTTCGAGTCCCGCCGGCGACAGGTTGGTTTCCTGTCTTTCGGATGAGACAGTAAAAGCTGGAGGTCCCGTGTCACAGTAGGTGTTGGCACGTTAAAGAACCCTACTGCTCAATGGCCGTAAGTGCCGAGCATAGGCCAAAATTTGAAAGCCCTTCACCGGCATTTGGTGACGTCTCCATATGAGTGAAATATTCTCGAGTGGGACGTTAAACAACAATAAACAAACATTAAGTGATATCACTTATACGCGATGATATCACCTATTCGAATGAAAGATATCACCTATTCAAATGAATGAGTGATATCACCTACTCGAATAAGTGATATCACTTATTCGACTAAGTGGTATCACCTATTCGTTTTGTATAGTGATACCCCCTATTCGAATAGGTGATATCACCTATGAATCAATGCCAATGAATGCTTCCTACACAAAAATAAATATATTCTTGGGTCTAATAAAAATATGACTTGTGTCATCTTGGGCATTATAAAATATTTGTTGTTTTGTTTCCTTACATTTGGTCCAAAAATTATATAGGGTGCATAGGCGTCGGAGCCGGGGGGGGGGGGGGCTAGGGGGGCTTAGCCCCCCCCCCCACTTCTTTTGCAAAGATAGGCATAGGTGTTGAAAATTGGGGCTTAAACCCCAAGACTTTTCTGGCGTGTGTGTGTTTTAAGTTGGTTTAGCCCCCCACTTCTGGCGTGTGTGTGTTTTAAGTTGGTTTAGCCCCCCCCACTTTCAATTTGCTTCCGACGCCTATGGGGTGTTTTAAGTTCAACTACTTTTAAAACAATTTTGTGCGGAAATCGGACCCTAGTTCAAAATGGCAGGAGTCGGCGGAATGGTTTCGGTGGCTCTGTCTGCTTTGAATGCTGAACACCTTCCAAATCCAACAACAGACACGGGAGATGATTCCGATTCTGCCTTTATCACGATACCGTAATATCGTCTTTTGCGCTTTGTTCTTCCATAGATATAGGCCTAGTGATATTCACTGCAGATCTACATTTATGGAAGAAATGGGGAGCATAAGGTTTTTACTGTTTCCAAATTTGAATAAAGTGATATCACTTATTCGAATGAGTGGTGTACTCAGTGGTGTTGTGAGAGGGAAGTTGACTTCCTTCTCATGAGTTGTTTTATATATATATATATATATATATATATATATATATATATATATATATATATATATAAATATATATATAATATATATACAAGATAAAATACCATAGCCCATAAATATAATACCCCATTCTAGCCTATATATCACTACATAGAGAGGTATCCCGAATACCAAGACATCACCAGAAGGGTGGTGCTTGAACAGAAAAGTCCGTGGTGGGACCCATCTATGATAACTAACTATATTTCTCTAGTGCGTAACCGTAGCCATAAGCAAACCTATGTGATACAAAAACCGTTACCATATAACTATACAATTAAAATGCTATTGCTAGCACCTATTACGATCTATATATCATACGAAAAGAGGGGTATCAAAATTTAACTGGTAGTCATTGTCGATTTTCAACAGGTAAATAATAAAACCTTTGATTTTTTACCCCTTGTTTATAGATTAGAATAATCTACAGTCTCGTAACCTAAATAAATTCGATCTGTTTAGGGCGCTAGACTCCGTTTTTACCGCTTTTAATGTTAGTCCATGTCCTTTTTAACCGACTTCCTAATTTGTCAATATGATCACGTGAATTATCGATTTTTTGTTTTACGTTACGATGTGAAATCATTTATCGTAAGACGCATTCCAAACATTACTTTCAAATCGATGATTCCAATTTTATATCATTTTAATTAGGTCTTGTTCTCCATGGAATCATTACGTAGAAAGACGATGCAGTTCCCGCGTCTGCTCCCCGGATGCCATCTAACGCATGCGTAGTCGCACATTAAAAGTGCCCGGCATTTAATATTACTTCGGGACCGACAGTGCTTTATACGTAAGTATTTGTATTTTGAATACTTAACAAATCTATGATTGTTGTCTTCTAGACGTATATACACCTTCTATACACAAATTACACCAATTGGTCCTGACACAGTCAATTGCTGTCTCAAAATTGTTGTAACATCAATTTTCATGCTTGAATTTCAAAATGGCGCCTGCATGGCCTTTTTGTAAACAATTGATTTAACAAAGACTAAAACTTAGTGCAGATAGATATCCTTGAAATGTTTTACCTAGCTTATTTGTTAAAGCACTATTTGCTGGCTGGATTTCTGCACAAGTGCAATCTGTTGACCCATATGCATGTCGACTGTAAATGAGTTTGCATCCAGTTGTGTCAGTGAAGGTAGGAGGGGGTGAAACTGAATTTTGTTTTAGATTGAAACTGACAGCGTTTCTAGTATGCCGATGAGAAGACGTCATAGACGGTTAGTCTCTTAATATCTGATAAATTGTACCAGTAAGTTGAGTAACACATGATTGATCCCTTGTTCAGTTGTTGCACCAAGCATCAAAATGAAATTAATATTTGATTTGTTGTGAGGTTGTTGGATGTGATACCCTGCATGCATATACACAAGCAACCAAAATAAGCATTTAATTAGAAGATTGAAAATGTTTGCCAGTTTATAAGTAAAAGGCCTCTGTTCTCACCATTTAATGGAAAAATGTTGAGTCTGAAGTAAAACTAACATTCAATTTCAAAATTTAGAATTGGCCAACTATTCATCTGCGGTCAATATTGCGTCACTTTCAATCACTGCTTGTCTCATTTCTTTCTTTAAAGTAAAATTCCCAATTCCGATTTGATTTTTTAATTAAAATTTATCTTTGTAAATTGCAATTTGGAAGATTTGACAAATAACATCACAACTACTGGTAACTGAATTTTGTCAAGGATACGCCTGATAATTGGGAACACCATTGCCAAGTTGTCAGAACATTACACTTCGGTTCAATCTCACCTCTAATAAGTGAGAGATTAGGTCCTACTGGAACCTCGCACTAAGCTAGTCATGTTACTAGTGGTAAATTGGTGCTTTCTCTGTATCTTAAAAATTAACAGCTGCTGTGTGATGAGATCATGGGAGTGAGCCAGGATTTGAACATTAGATTTAAAGAAGTTCACTGAATTAACCCCGCCATCCAAAATAACAGACAAAACAACAACAGTAAATGAGTACAGGTCATTTTGAAATACACTTTATTGAATTTTTGGAAGATTGAAATTTTCTCTAGTTTTAAAGCTTGTTTAGTTTCTCTTTCTGTCTCTTTTTTTTAAGCTTAATATTACTGCAAAGCCTTTGTTCATCCTTTAGTGTAATTTTATGCTTATAGATCAAAGAAAATCACAGAATCATGGAAAAAGACCCCGTTCTACAGGTAGTACCTACATTTCCTTGCCCAAAGCCACAGGATATGCCAGCTAGGACGGTTAGTTCAAACACCACTGACAGGAGTATTGAGTTATGATTTTCAATGAATAATTACTGGTCATGTTTCATTGTATCTTGTCAAAGAATATGGAAATACTGAAAAATATGGGCTCATATTCACCGTCTCTGGTAATAGAGCTCAAAAACTATTTAAACTTGATTTTTTTCCTAGATATGTAGTTTCCATGACCAGTATTTATTCTCTGTTATAACATACATGATTGACATGTATTTCAAATTCATTTCTCATGAAAACCGAGTCCTACACATTTATTTGATTCGTGATATTAGGTTTCATTGACTGGTTTGTACAAGCCTTTGAAATTGTAATAGGCTGACGTACCTGCCAACTATGGAAATGAAATCGAAGATTTAATGATGGGGTTTAGGGCCGCCATAAGCTCGAGTATTTTTGGCAATATCTGAATCTGTGAACAAGAAGTCATCAGTGCATGAATACCATGAATGGGGAAGATCAGCAACTGAGTAAGGAAGTGAATGTTTCATTATGAAACCTGTGAAAAGTTGGTACTTCAGTGTTTATCAAACTCAAACAATCCCTATCCGCAAAATAAGTATTCAGTGTTTTGTTTTACTAGCTGCGGATATTTATTTTTTTTCCAACATGCTGTTTGGCATTCATTGGTTGCTGTTCTTGCATTAGCCTATTAGGCCGTCATGGCATGTGCATTGAAAAAATATAAAGCAAATTCATTACAGTATGCATAGATTTCTCCAATTAGTGACAAAGTTATTTCTGGAAAACTAAATACCGTAATCTTCCTTAAATTTCTGATAATATTTCTTTGACATGATTTTCATCCACACCAAGACCACCAACATTGGCAACAAGAGACATTTGAAAAACACACGTGATGTTGTTTGCTGCTGTTTGCAATTAATCAAGCAGATGATGGAGTTCAATAATGCTAGAGTCCAAAATGGACAGAAATCCAGAAATATATAACATTACACTAATTTGCAAAATTTCTGTACGACTTTAAAGGAGCCGGAAAATTGATAATAAGTGCGGAAATTTTCCGCAAAAATCAGAAGAGTTGGCAGGTATGGGCTGATACAAAATTACATTACCACAATTTGTCCTTTCCACCATTTAGTGATATCAAGATTTGATAGCTGATCTTTTGTGGTCACAGAATTAGGGATTAAGAAGATTTTCACAAGCATAATGTATAGATCAATTTGTTATCTACACCTTAAATTTGTTATCAGTGGTCTTTGACATTCCCATCCTAGTCAGCATTGAATTTACAAAAAAAGACAGGAATTAACTCTTTGTTCTATAAATTTTTCTTGATGATCACTTTATTCAGTAAGAGTTCATGTCGAACTGTTTTACAATACCAATTTTATCTATCACATAAGTTATGTTGATTTATTTTTGTGCATGCTGTTTGTTGTTTGAATTCATCTTGATGAATCATTTTTATATTACAGTAGAACCTGTCTTGCAAGACCACCTGTCCTCTGCGACCACATTCTGAAAACCACTCAGTTGAATAATCCTTTTAGAAAATGTGTCTTCTGAGAGGTACTGTTTCAAAGGCAGAAGGGGTGGTCACACAAAACAGGTTTCACTGTATACATTTCCAGGTGTAAAATTATCTGTGTAACTGTCTGACTATCTAAATGTGGTAAGATAAATGATAAATTCTGTTTTGGAATTTATATTTTACTATATTGTCCTCATTATCAATGAGGATTGTAGGTTCTTTTGAACCTAAGACTGAATTGGGTGTAAAATTTAGTTGTTGTTTTTTACATGCCCAAGGTAAACTGATCACAATATTGGTAGCTTGCGTGGCAGACAGGCCATGTGAACAATTTCTATGTCCATTGTGGGAGTATCTATAAAATTTGCAAATGAAATTAAGGAGGTAGAAAAATCCTTTTTTTAGACATTTTTTACTTCTGAAAAATCAGTGGTTCAAATTTTACCAAACTTGACGCAGAGTTTTTTCTACCCTCCAGAAATCGGTGCCTGTACCTTTTTCTACCCTCCAGAAACAGGGACGTGTACTTTTCCAATTCAATGTATTCAAATACAAAGATTTTTATCTTACTTGCTAAATGGATTCAGCAAAAATTTTTATCATTTTCTTGTTTACTTTTTCACTTTTATTTCTCACAAGGGTTAAAACAGGGAATATTATGGTCTGAAATTGGGGAAATGTTACCATTTTGCTATTGGCAATGGGGCCCTATATAGGACCCACACAAATACAAGAATAAACCCTGTGGCAAGAACATTCATGATGATTCATAATGCAAATTAAAGGGGGCTGGCACCCATATAGATCCAAAAGGTCTGTAACATGCAGAGTTCACACAAAGATTTCAAATTTATGAGCCAGAAAATTAGCAAAATGTATATTTTTTTGAGCCAAATAAAATTGCATTGAGAAAATGAATAAACAACAATTATCCCAGGCTATTAATAACATATTAAAATTGTAATTCCATTTCTTATATATATATATATAACATAACTGCCTGTATGAATCACAATTGTTGTCTTTGGGTATGCTCAAGGTGTCGCTTGTTCTCCCTCATAATTAACACAACCATTGTTTGTAATTTACACCTTTTAACCATGCAAACAATCCATTGAAGTCCATGTGTATGACTTCCACCATTTGACTTTGTTTCACCTAGTTAATTTGCATACTTGTTCATGCACCACACAGAAGCCAGGTAAACCCTGCACCAATGGAGTTAGCAATCAAATGCTGACACCAGTCCTTAGCAGATTGGTCAAGTAGTCCGCAATTTACTTGTAAATGGCAGGGAGAGATAAATTTTCACCTGTATTTTACTTATATATTGCCTCAGGACGGATTTTCCCCAGATTTCACATAATTACCAATGATTTTATTTGAGCAAAAAAATTTAGCCAGAAACATTATTTTTGAGCCAATCAGGGTTTTTCTGGGATTTTCAAATGAGGAGTCCATGGACTCCCACAACTACAAAATTAGGAGTCCATTTTGGTAACTTAGGAGTCCATTTGGAGTCCACTTCAATTCGACCAGAATTAAACTGAATGTCAAATGGCACTTTTGTTGATAATTACAGACATCCCATTAGGGAAAATATCAAGAGTACATGTGGAGCATTTATTTTCTGATCATAACTTAATCATGTCGGGAGAGTGAGTAGTTTTTCCGGCACTCATATGTGAAACAAAACATTAGTGCCATTTTTATACATTACTGTAACACCATCGTAATTTCCTGGTTTGTTCTTGAACCCTCAGAGTTCCCTTAATTCAATATATAATTATTGTATACATACATGTACTATAGATTAAAGGTTTATAAGAAATTAAATAAAATATAGTTGTTTTAACTACATTTGAAATAATATGGAAAATTTATATTAAAAATCTATAAATTGAAATACAATTACGTTTTTAGAAATATAGATGCAAAACTGAAAAGTTACTAAATACATGTAGCTTACTAATTGATGCCCCAAATTTATTTATTTGAAAATTATATCTATTTTATCCATTTCAAGTATTAAAGTACTTTATCATATGTATGATTTACATAAATAAATCATTTTATATAACTATCATTAGTACTTTCATTATTATTTTTTAATTTCCTTAATTCAAATGAAAGTCGGGTTTGGTATCCCATCTTTAATTTATACTTCCGGAAGTACCCATTAAGTGATGAACGATGTTGTTTTGTTGATTCTAGATCTATATTAGAGGTAAAGATTTTCCTGTTTTATTATTAATAAAATGATGAATTCAGTTTCTTGGTTTTCTTGTGGAATTGCACTAGAACATAAGAAATGGACATAAAAAAGATGCAAACTGGTAGAAATAGGTCGCATGCTTGGTTTATTTACCCAAACGATCTCGAAAGACATCAAGTATTTAACGCGTCCACTAGGACGCAATAGATCTTATTTTAGGCGTCGTTAAGGGTTTTTACGCGTAAATACGCAGAATTTTTGCGTCTGGGAAAACCCTGCAATTTATAATATTTTTAGCATTTTGCTAAAATCGCACTTGGTGGTGTGAACCTTGAACATGGTAGTTCAGGGATTTTCCTATCTCCAAAATTCTGGGTCCAGGGTCCGAACAAATTGGGAAAATGTACAAAAATTTAGGTGAAGGAGATAAAACTTAATATGTAATATATTTCTTTGAAAATACATCAATCTTTATTTGGGAATTTTTGCATATTTTGGGGTAAATTCAAGCCATTTTTGCATTGGGAATAAATCTCTGTACTTAAATGATTCTTTAAAGACCGAAAGCAAATAGCTGAAATAATATTGCATGAACAATATCACTAATTATAATCAAGAATCTTTCAGAACTTACTTTTTACACAGGTTTTTTTTCTGAAGTTATGTGGCCCCATTCCCAAAACAAATTTCCAATTTCAAAATTCCCCAAGTCCCATGTCCGAGACTTGAATAATTCAAGTTGGGACTTGGCATTTAGAAATATTTGAAGTCCAAAGGATTTGCCTCATCTGCATTTATTTGATTTTACTGTATTACCTATAAAATTCAACACAGACTTTAAAATTTCTTAATTTGACTTGCCAGAAATTTAATCTCCAGTGAATTATTGCTCGGGGAAATGTATTCCAAAGCATTTATATTTACGAGTGCAAACTATTTTACCCAATTTCATACAAATTCACATTAAAATCCCAATTGTGTCATTAATGGCATTTTCCTCATTGTTGGCAAAAAAAGACATGTTACATTAGCTTTTGCATTAAAAGAATTGTGCTACTAGAAGTTCAATCAACTTTGTAATCTTGTTAAACAAGTTTGTCATTGTTAGTCAAAAAAAATAAAAAGTAAAAAAAAGATTTGTTAGATGTGACTCAACCACCCACCTGGAAAAGTATCCACCCCAAATTATATAGATTTGTTTTCACTCCTTATTTTTGTCTCTTACCAAAATCTTAAACTTTGATCATAACTATAAAAAAAATTGCCTACCAACCAATCCATTTCTTACTGGTCAAGACACATTTAACAAATGTTTTTTTTTAATGTTTAATATGCTGCTTATTTTAAACACTGGCATTTGTATCTATAGATTTAAGATAACTTGCACCCTCCTCCTGCATGATTTATAGCATAGATATGACTATGTTCCAATTAGAATTCTTATTTAATTTCCCAGAAGAAAAACTTGCATCAGTATATTTAGACCAATACTTTTTTATTTTTTGGTTTACAAACCCGTCGTCGCGATTTTTCAAGTTTTGGGAAAGAAATAAAAATACGAAACATTACTTGTTTTTAAAAAAAATATAAATTACGCCGGACCAAAAACACAGAAAAATGTATAAAAAATCCATTGATTAAGAAGCGGTCGGCGGCCGAATTGACTGCTTAGAAACAAAATTTGGCCGTTTAGAGTTAGAAATCCTGCAGCTAGATCTATCAGATTTGGGGCGAGATTCCATTTTAAGTTTTGAAAGTGATCTGTTTTTAGTTTAAAATACATTACAAAAGTAATAAGGAACTTAGATAATTAATTTATTGACAATTAAACATGTTAGTCTTTACCTCATGGCCGCAAATGTCACAGAACACATCGTGTGTTGATTGCTGATACCTGCAGTTTGTGGAGGAACAGGAAGTTCTAGGTGTTAAAGTGGAACAGATACCAAACAGACCTGAATTTCAGGATTTGGTAAAATGATCATAAACAACACTATCCATGGTATAAAAGTTGTAAATATCTGAATTAAATGTAAGTGAATGATAAAAGTAAAAGTAGTTACTGTAAACAAAAGTTTTAATACATAGAAATGGATAGCTATTGTTTTCATCTGATGATAGTGAAAACTTACTTTTGTAATTTATATTGATTTAAACACACAGTAACATCATAAAATAGCAATAAAAGTAAATATTGTAAGTGTTCTTTTTAATAATTGTAACATGTATTTAAATCTTACAAAGAAATCTCGTCTTTAATACAAACTGAAAATATCCTGTCTTGTCCTCACATGTGATAGTTGGTTATTCTTTATCTATATACATGTATATCGTAAAAATTATTTCTTTGAATTATTTGTAGGCCAGTAGAAGCTTAATCAGGCTTGTAGATTTTTTATGCTTCTGGCCCTGTGGCAGCACAATTTTCAGTGATACGGCAGCTGAATTATGGATACCTGAAAGGTTATGAATCTTAAGGTGTGATGAATTAGATATGCTTTCCACAATTTGTACTAACTATTCTTTTTTTTTTTTTTATTTTAGACAGCAACAATGTCCAAGACAAAAATGAAAAAAGATGACGATGTTGTTGATGATGATGTTGAGGAAGAGGAAGAGGAAGAATATACAGTTGAAAAAGTTGTTGATATGAGAATGAAAAATGGGCGGAAAGAATATTTACTAAAATGGAAAGGTTATCCAGAGTAAGTCATCTGATAAGTGCCCAGATAATTTCTTTTTAACACTGTTGTTGGGTTCTTCTTGAGGGTCCGAGGTTTGCCAGTTTATTTGTGGAAAGTCTGGTCTCTCCCTGGGTACTTGTTACAACTTTATTAGATTCTCTCATCAACCATTATTACACTAAAAGCTGGCTACCTCCAAATAACTGAAAAATTGTTGAGTGTGCGCAAAATTGGACCATCCTCTCTCCCCCACACCCCCACCCAAACCTAGAGTTCTGTAAAAAATCTACCTGCAGATTTTTTCCCCAGCCAATTGTGTCATCTGTTGAATTCAAGATGAATTTTTATTACAAATTTTAGTCGTATTTCACAAGTAAGAGGCATAATATTTGGTCATATTGTTGAAGTTTTGAAATGTAACAGCTGCAGTATATGTCAGATGTCTAAGCTGAAAATTGATTTACAAATATTCTTAATATCAAATATAACTCAAGTTGAATGGATTGCTATGAACTTCATTTCATCTAGATCCAAGGGTCTAGTAGTACAGTGTTCGACTCTCAAACAGAAGGTTCCAAATTCGATTCTTGAACCAGGTCATTCCAAAGACTTTTAAAATGGTATGACTGTTTCTTCACCAAGTGCTCAGAATATAGAGTGAATGTCTTTCGGACAAGACTTAAAACCGAGGTTCCTAGTGGTGGAAAATGTGGCACATTAAAAAAACATCACTGCATTGGCATCAGTCCATCACACAGACCAAAATTTGTAGCACTTCACCTAAAGCTGGTGACATCTCTATATAAGTGAAAGATATTTGTCAGAATGTAAAACAACAATCAAGCAGAAAAGATTCAAGTGCTATAAAAATTGATTCTGTGTTTAGTTCCCCAAGCACCTGTTCTAGACCTTTCATTGATAGATTATATGGCACCTGAGTCATGAACATTTTTGTTCATTATTGTATGAAGGAAGGGCTGTTTTAGTTAATAATTTAATTTTCTCAGACATGTTTGGATCATTGGAACTCACAAATAATTGTATTATATATTTTGTATTGAGAGAGATACATGTACATCCGTACCATTTGTGGTAGCCTATTAGGGGAGCATTTGACTCGCAATTGGAAGGTCCAGGTTTTGATCCTCAGTATTATTTAAAGGGGCATTAGCTTTGTTTACATAAAAAAATTATTGGTTCAGTTTTTCTACTTTAACTATTTGTACTTGATATACAATAAAAAATAAGAGATATACACAGCATAAAAATTCTAATATTCTTATATATTTTGTGAAAATAAGGTCAGGTTCGTTGTGGTATGCATCTACAAATAGTCAGGTTGCATTAATCAATTGCAAGTGAATGATTGCTTAACTGGGTTTCTCAAGCAGTTTTCACCAACATATTAGAATTTAAGAATTGTTATGCTCATGTATGTCAATCTAGTAGTAAAAAAGGAAAAATGGGTTTAGAAAAAAACATAGCTGACGCCCCTTTACAACAAAGTCTGATTGCTCATGGAAGACCTCACTGCATACACATAAGTCCATAGCACAGGTCAAAATTAAGGGCACTTCATGAACAACTGGTTAAGCATCCATATAAGGAAAGAAATCTTAATTGGATGTTAAACAACAATGAAACTAAAAAGTGAACCCTATTCCCATAGTTGGGAGTGGCTGTCAACATTTGAAATTGGTCTAGCATTGCAAGCGTCTCTTATAAATCATATTTTAAGTGTTTTGCCAATCCTGAGGTATAAACTTGATTTAATTTGTAAAAACTTTGTGATGTTCTTGTAGCTCAGAAAACACATGGGAACCAGAAGCAAATTTAGATTGTCCAGATTTAATAGCAGAATATGAAGATAAAAGAAAAAAGAAAGAACAAGAAAAAAAACGTAAAGCACAGAATGGTATGGATGATATTGCAGCTAAAAAGAAAAAGAAAGTAGCCGAAGTTAAAACTACAACAGTAAGTAGTGGGATCCTGTTCTGCCTTTTTTACATGTGTGCTGTGTTTGTTTACGTTTGCATGATTGTTGCAATTTTTCACACGCATTTGTTATTCTAACCACCAGATGGTCTCTTTAGGATATATATGAGATAAAATATTGCATAAAATGGGTGTGTAAAAATTTTCATCCACGACGGCTCATAAAAGCATCTACTCAGTCCAGATTCAAGTCCCGCTGGAACCTAAACCCATATTGTTAGGAAGTTTGCCAGTTTACTTGTGAACAGCTGATGATCTCATCCTGCCACCATCATAACAGAGCTCTATCCTCCCGCCATTCATAATTGGCTACCGCCATATAACTTTAAAATTGTTGAGTGTGGCATAAAACACCATTCAAATCAAAACCTAAATTTATTGCAAATGAACCAGACCAAAGCAATACTGAAATGTCCTGAAAAAAAGTTAAATCTCTGCTAAGTAGACAGAAAATATTGGTTTCATAATTGACCAAATCTGCTAGATGATTGACTTAAAGTTGTCATCATAACTTTTAAACAAGTTTTGAATTTGAAAAAAATATATATGAAGCACCTGAAACACCCCGATTTATTATTTCACAGGCAAACAATTCTGTTAAATTTTATCAAAAGAAATCAGCTTGCAATTCTGCTATAAAAGTTGATTCTGCAAAATGACCGTTATTTTACACCTGTACATCCAATGCCAAATAAGGAACAGAATGCATTGGGACGAGTTAAAAATGGGTCGAGATCACCTGATATACCCGGCATGTGGACAATTGCAGAAATAAAAAATTTATCATTGTTTTTAGGAAGAAGATAACAAGCCCAGAGGTTTTGATAGAGGTTTACAGCCAGAAAGAATAATTGGTGCAACAGACAGCTCAGGAGAATTAATGTTTTTAATGAAATGGTAAGACAGCTCTGTAACCTCTACTCTCTTTATTTGTTCTCTCGCTTTTAAAATGTTTTATTTAAGGTTTTCAGGGAATTCTTCCCCTAGGGGAGTTAGATCGCTTGCAATGGTGTTTGTTATCGCAGTAAGAGAGTTGAATGCTGCAAGTCTTTCAGATGAGACTTAAAATTGAGGTTCTTTGCCCATAAAGAACCCTTGCTGCATTGGTGTCAGTCCATAGCTTAGCTCAATTTTTGGCACTTAATCAAGAGATGGTCCTCAGAAATGAGTTTGTGATGTTTTGAAAACCCGTGGGTTTTTTCCATAATTTTTCAGTCATACCTCCTATCAATTATGGAGGCCTATGCTTCTAATAAAACTAAATTGACCATAAAATATTCAGGATTTAATCAGGTTTGAAAATTTGATGTCCTTTTTAAAATTTAAATAGGGTTCTGTCGTAATTATATTTAATATTTTTTTTCTTTGTACAAAATAGTTATTATTAATACAGTAGTCCAGAAATATCCATCTTGTGAATGTGTGGCATGCATTGATTTTTCTGATTTTTTCAGCATTCCAAATTAACCCTTTCAACACTTAAGTCCATAATAGACTAGTTTAAGACAATAGTAAAGAACAAACCACTTAGTTATATGTGGGTGAAAGGGTTAAATTAGATGTGCAACATTGCTAGGGTTTTGTTTGGTTTTTTTTGTACAGAACATCGGCATTCCCATTACTGATTGTATTTAGCAATACAATTTAGATATAACCAAATGCAAATACAGAAACAGTAAAAATCCATATAATAATGTTTTTTGGGTTTTTTTCCAGGGAGCAAACATTAATTCTGTCAATACTCGCATTCATTGTATTGCCCCCCCTTCCAAGATATACTGAACATGGTTAAATGGGGAGCAGAAAGGGATTGACAAATAATTCAAAGTATATGATTACTACTAATATATTTCAAATACATACGGTAAAGAAATCAAATCATGATTTTAATTATGAACATGGTCATAGTCTCGTGATACATTAACACCCTATTCATTTTGAAATCTTTGTTCCTTAGACTTGATCACTAGTAAGGTGCTCTCAGCATCATTATCAATACATTTATGCTAGTGGTCGCTTCCTGATTACATTAAAACTAGCTTCTCTCCTGCAAAACGGACCAACCATACAACAAATTGTTGAGCGTGGCGTAGAACACTATTCAAAATAGAAATGACTATATTACTCTATTTCATTGTATTTTTTGTTGCAGGAAAGATAGTGATGAAGCCGATTTAGTACCAGCAAGACAGGCAAATGTTAAATGTCCGCAGATTGTTATTGCATTTTATGAGGAGCGTCTTACTTGGCACACACATAACGATAATGAAGAAGAAGACACTAAAGAAGACTCATAAGTCATCACAGACTATAGGGTTAGGGCTCATTTGGGGTTATTATGTCATTTCACATCAAATCTTGTTTTTTCAAGTCTTGGTCACCGGTACTGAGACGTTAGTAAGGAGGATTGGATGTTGCTCCACAACTCGATATTGATGTTGATACTTGGGAAGTTCTCTTCAATATGGTTGGAGGATCTACAAGTTTCTATGTAAAATAGGTGTAAAGACTTGATTTTGATGACAGCAACATTCAGTGTTGAAATAACAGAAAATAATTGTTTAAGAAATGATAATCTTGTGGCAAATTCATTGTTTATCTTTGTGGTTAGATAAGGAGAAATAGATTTGCCAAAACAAGAGTGTATATTGTTCAGGTTTTATCTGAAGGAAAAATGCAATGTAGATAGTTTGATCTAGATTTTGGCTGTATATCAATTTGTATATTGTGTAAACAAACCTTGATACATTGTGCCACTTTTACACAGTCAGATATTGACATGTACCAGGATGTATCTCACTTGAACGTATCCACTGCACCATAATCTGACGCATACTTTTTGTCCTCATCTATCATCTCCATTGTCATTATCATCATCATCGTCGTCATTATCATTTTCAATTTGTCAAGTCATACAAATTATTGCAAGTGTAGTAACAAACTGCATTAGGATTTAAACTTTTTAGTGCTTGTCAAATGTGCATATATATAGATTTTTTTTCCAAAATAGTTTTTCAACTATCGGTATACACCATGGAAATACTATATGGTGAAATATTGTTTTAGTTGGTCGATGTATTTTCAGTAAGTTCCAAGTTAATTTAGCAGTGTACATCTAATGTTACATTCTTCTTCCTTTATGAAACAGCTTAAGTACTTGTGTATTATAAAAACAATTTGAGTTTTATTAATGTAGGATCTTTCTGTAGTTCATACATTTCCTAAAATGTATTGGAATTACAGGTGACTGTTGTAATGTGTTAATGATTAAGAGTATGCCTTTTCTTTTAACAGTGTCCATTTTCTATCAAACAAAAAGACTTTATGTACAGCTGATTTTAGTTTTGAAAGATAAATATCTTGTCTGGTGCTTTCAAATGGATAATTATAGTTCTGAATTATCCAGAATATGGTGATTAGTAAATTCCTGCAGGCTAGTATTGGATAGTACAGAACAAAAGTATTTTTATCCTTTGTTAAGATTCCTTCGCTTTAATATATATGTACTAGCAATGCTATCTATTTTTATTTTAGTTTATACATAGTTCATGTGCATTTAACATTTGAAAGCATACAAAATCATTGACCCCAGATCTGTAATTTTTGTTTTTAACAATGACAGATGAAAACCATTGAGAAATCTTGTAAATGCCCCCTTTCAGGATGAATGTGTGGTCTAAGAAAATTAATCGGTTTGCCTATGTTTTTTCAGATCTTCATGTTATTCTAAACTCTGGAATACCATGTTTCAATAAAGAAATAAAAATATTACTAACAGTAAGCTACTGCTCTGTTGTGTACATTTGTGTATAAAATACAATCGTTGTCATCTTCTGTCTGTTACACATGAATTAAACTGATGATTGAAAACATTGTTTTAGATTTGAACTTTCATATGCAGCTAAACCTAAACATAATTTTTCACTTTTTCATTATTGATTAGAAATTGCTGACAGAATCTTGTTAGTGAAGTGAAGGTCTTATGTTCGTAGTTTTCTTTCACTCATCAACCCCTGAAAAACAATTAATTCTGCTATAACTCGATGAATTAAACCAGTCCAAATGTGTTTCTAGGGGTGAACGAGTTGTTTTTCAAAACATATTCTGAGAAGCATCCACTGCAAAAAGACCAGCCATTGAAAAATTAGAAAAATTTTGTTAAAAATTATTCCACAAGCAAACACAGTTGTCAAACCAACCAGACTGTTTGACATCCTGTGTGAGTGAGTTCATAATTTGGTGAAAAGGATGCCATTTTTATATAAAATGGCTGAATTTCACTTCTTTTTAATGTGTTTTAAGTACAAAGGTGCAGCTTTGTTTTAGTTGATGTGTGGTTGATGTTTGTACAATCAAAACTAATGTAGAAATGCTGTTTATTTTGTCCCATACTTAATAAAGTATGAATTTTGTAAGACTTCATATTAAAACCATTTTCCATAGTTTTTTTTAAATTTACAACCTGGAGCTTGTTTTAAGAACTTCAGAACTTTCAGATTGCTAAATGAACAAAAGCATTTATATAATTTAGCTGTTGTTAACCATTCATTTAACCCTAATATGTTAATGGGCTTGTATTTTTCCGATTCACGTAATTTTGCGGAGTGGAGTAACCTTTTGACTGTCATACGATCAATTCTATTCACTTCAATTATGACAGAAATGCATTTTATCAGTGACTGGATAACTACGTAGGGCGTGATGACCAGTAGAAACGGTTACTCTTGTCTATGTAATTTAATGTATTGCCTCAAATTTAAACTCGTCCCGGTCAAGGCATCATGAGACTCCACCCCGCCAGATTATATGGATTTTACTCAACAGTATTTTGTTATACACAAGTGAAGTGTAATGAAAATTATGTATTAAACCGCAGTTCTTGTTATTGAATTCTTGTGTATTTGGCTACAGATCTTTCTTTCCCAAGATATACTTAAATGTGATCATGCCAAAATTGTCCCAGTCTTGCATCTGGATACCTGTATTGTGAACTCGTGAGTTCAAGAAATAAAGAAAACTACATGCACAAATAAGATTGCATCTCGTTCCTTTCATTTACAAACATAGTGTTATTTACTTATGGCAGGATTTTCCACACTCCTTTAGTAATGTGGCTTGGGCCTTTTGAATTGGGAAGTTTAGAAACATATTGTCATTTGATTTCAACTGGGAAATCTCAACTGCAAATTGGAGGCAAATGCATTTTTGGCATTGGGAATGGGGCCTTATTTTAGCCCCCTGTGATAGGGTGGAAAATCCTAGTGTCTGGTGTGAGTTTTGAAATAGATCTTTCTCCTGTTACTAAAGAGACTTCCGGACACCAATGAGGGTTCATTTATGTATCATGTCTGTTGTGACACAGTAACTGGGTTTTTAGTCTCCCCTGATAGACCTTTGACCTTAACAAGAAAAGAACCTGTGACCAGGATCATAAATAAACTGACACATTTGTAACCAAGCTATGGATTTTGAGACCAGGGATCTGTGTTAAGTCAATATTAAAGGGTTTTGATGTCATGATTTTTATGCCCACAAGATCCTGTTTTAGTACATCTTTAGGGATTTTCCACACTCATGGTAAGGCCATTCCAAGTTTTTTTTTTTGTATGGGAAGCGTCCGCCTTAAAGTAAAAAAAAACCCTATCTTTCTATCGGGGGGGGGGGGGACATTTTTTGGACACTAATTGCAATTTTATGCACATTTAAATATTTTCCTAATATGTTAACAAATTGTAATAACCATACCTGCCACAGGTAAATAACCTATGAAATGTTAGTTTTCAAAATGGATGTAAACAATTGTTCATGTTTAACCATTCATTTTAGGGCTGTGTTCCATAATATTCCTTGGATGTTTCTGGTTTTTTTTTTTTGTATTCTGTTTTATGATACCCAAAACCAATCCGTCTGCAGACGCAAAACAGAAAAATTTTGAAATGGGGTCCTGGGTCTATTGAATTTGGGGAACATTTTATTGAAATTGGGAAATCTAAAATACACTATACTTTGGAAATACAAGAATCTCTTATAATTCATTGTCATTTGGTAAATTTTGACTTTGAAATTGGGGGGGATGCTATGGGAACGGGGCCTTATTTCAGCCGCTAGGATGGAATATCCTTGATCTGTTTTTTATGCAACGATTTTGTTTCTGTCCGATAACATTAGTTTCTTTCTGCAAATTTTAACCAAATTCGAATTACATTATATATTATTTAGATCTAAGATCTGGTCTTATTATGACCAACATTCAGACATTACTTGACAAAGGTATGGAACTTTAAAAATCTTCATATATGGCTTCCCAGGGTCAAGCATACCTTGTTTTTAGAGTCCTTGTATATACTTGAGTAGTGATATTTCTGCAATATTAAAAACAACAGATTGTACATGTTTTACACATTTTTAAAAGTATCTTTAAAAGGTCGTTTGTCTCATGATACATATAAGTGATATGAGAATTTAAACCATGAAGTCTCTCACCTCCAGTTTGTGCTGGAACCTAGACTGATTGTTGTAAGAAAGTTGGCCCGTTTACTTGCTGAAGGCTCACGAGGACATTGTAATCAGGTCCTCTCCTCCACCATTAAAAATTGGCTGGCACCATATAGCTGAACAATTATTGAGTGTGGAATAAAAACACACAAAAAAGGAGATTTTGGCACCTGATCCCATCCTTGGTTACCCAGAGGGCCTGTATCGGTCCAATTTTCATTATATTTGTATATTATCTTCTTGACTAATAAGAAATCGTAGTTTCTGTTGGAGATATTAAATGGGATGTATTCATGACTGCCAGTATCCACAATATGATTGGAATTTGAAATGTTGAAAAAAGTTTTGGGATTGGCAGAGTAAAAAATAACCAGAAGACTAGATCACAACAGTTCTTGACAAGAACTCTTTTAGCTCACTCCACTTGAAGGGTTGTTGGCTATTGACATCATGTTGCTTCTGTTTTCAGAAATAATTTATGAAATTGTGATAAAGGAATACCTGTTATGAGGTTGCTTTGGAATTTACCAAGAGTTACCACGATTTAGTGATTTATTGCCAGAGAATGGTGATATTTAGAGTCTTGACGTGAGAAATTTTCATGCCTACATTTTGTGATTCTGGTTGCTTCAGGAATACTTGACAGATTCTCAAAAGCGGTATATTCATTTTACAGTGGGTTCTCTTACACGGATTTGGCAACACATTTAGATTTATCATTTGACCTATGATGTCCCTTTCTCTTTCGGAAATATACATTACAAGTATATTAAATTTTAGCTAATCTACTTAAGTCTTATTGATGGAAACGGTCTTGATTATGTTTTGACCTCTTTTTTAAAATCTATTACTTTGGTTTTGTTGTTAATATGTATGATTATAGGTGAATTGAAAGGATATGCTGAAAAACGTCAAAATTGTCACCTATTGAATATCTATGGATAACCTGAAAATAGCGGTAAGATTTACAACCTTTCGTTTACTATAATTCCAAAGAGGAGATGAGCAAGGTAATATGCCAACAACTACACTTTAAATATTTCCCCTATATATGCTAAAAAGTGACCTAACTAGATCAAAGTTATCTGGATGTTTCTATATATGTGGAAGGGGGGTAGTGGAGACAAAGTCCCTCAGAGCTCCACAAAGATAATACATTTCAAGGTCGCTCTAGAAACGTGATATGGTATCATGAAAAAGATCTTGTCGATCACCTGAGCCAAAGGCTGATGGTGACCTATTGCGATCGTCTTTTGTCTGTCCTCGTGCGTCGTTATCATTTACACATTTTCGACTTCTCAAGAACTAGTGGACCAAATGCAGCATATAGCATCCCCATGTGAAGCTGTAGAAAGTTTGCGAATAAAATGGCTATAAAGGACCAAAACTTGGTACCTCTTCATAAAATTTTCTCATGAGCCAATGATCAGATGACTTGGGGCTAGGGTCCCAAAAAAGGGACAAAAACTTGGTACATCTTTAAAAATCTTCTCATGAATCGGTGATTGAATGACTTTCAAATATTGTATGCATGATCAACAAAGTTTGCGAAGGGAAATGAAATCTGTTGACAAATGAGCTACTAGGGGACGCTTTAGTAACATCGGGTACAATTGTATTGTTTAATAACTCAAAACTGATGGACTTTATCAATATGTACACAAATGTATGAGAAAGTTGTTAGGATTTATCTAAGGATCATTTTGACAAAATTTCAAGGTCATAGACATCTTCGTAAACTGATATGATAATTTTTTTATGGTCAAATTTTAGACATTTTTGACTACTTCTCCATAGCCATTTGGCCAAATTGAACCAAACTTGACAGGAAGTATAACTATGTAATGGTGACATTATTTAAACTTGTTTATACTTTAAAAAAATAAAATTTAAACTTAAATTAAAAATGTTTATGCAGTGCATAAATAGCTGAGTGATGATTTCAAGTTGGAGTGGTGTAAATCTCAAATAAAATCGCCGAGTGGACCGAGGCGCTAAAATTCTTGGAAATTTGTCTTTAATTATTTTTATACTTTTTATAGAAAAATGAAAGGTTTTGCACTGATTTTATCAACTTATGCGAGCCGGCCTGGCTCAGTCGGTAGCGCGCTCGACTCTGGATCGTGAGTTCGAGTCCCACCGGCGGCAGGTTGGTTTCCTGTCTTTCGGATGAGACAGTAAAAACTGGAGGTCCCGTGTCACAGTAGGTGTCGGCACGTTAAAGAACCCTCACTGCTCAATGGCCGTAAGTGCCGAGCATAGGCCAAAATTTGAAGCCCTTCACCGGCATTTGGTGACGTCTCCATATGAGTGAAATATTCTTGAGTGGGACGTTAAACAACAACAAACAAATCGACTTATGCAGAGCATGATGAGGAAGTCCAGAAAATGTTTGATTTTTCAAAGTTCTGAGAAGCCTTTTTTGGGTTCCAGACGTGTTGATAATGTATAAAAATTGATATGTGAGAAAGTATAGGGAAGGGGCTTCCCTGACCGCCCCGGTACCTACGCCTACATAAATGTTATTTGTAAATAATTGGCAAGATATAACTTACATTTTGATATAATGCAAAATATGCCAAGATTACAAATATACAAACTGAGGAAAACGAAAATTGATTTACCGAAATGATGGGTAACAGGGAAGGAAGAGCATATATATTGTAAAAGTTTTGGTCGAGTGTAGCTAGGCGCAAAAATTTTGGTAATAGTAAGTACAGATTCCGGAAAATCAATTATTTAAGAATAATAACTACTGCTTTGAAAAAATCAAGTATTTAAAAAAATTGTGGCTGTGTGATAAAAGAAATTACGTCAAAAAGTGGGGCTTAAACATGCTTGTCCCCCCCCCCCCGGTCCTACACCATTGATACTTTGTGCCCCAAGTTTCTTTCCTCAAACTCGAAATCCTGTATCCAACAAGGCTTTGTCTGTATATTTGGAATTTTATGGACTTGGACTACCGTCTGTGTATTATGTGTTGTGTTTGCCCTACATGTCGGTAGATATATTATCGTTTGGCGGTTTTCTCAGCATGTAGGGACCGAGTGGTCAGAGCATCGTCCATTAAATCATGAAGCCTCTCACTTCCTGTCAGCGCAAGTTCGAGCCCGCTGGAACCTAAGCTTACTTTTGTGAGAAAGTTTCCCAGTTTACTTGCGGAGGGCTCATGATGTCTTTCTGGGTACATTGTAACTGGGTTGCCTCGCTTGTACTGTCTCCCAAACGAGAAAAAAAATATTGTTTTTATTACATGCATAAAACACGATCCCTAATTAATATTGCCTGACAATTAATCCAACAATTAAAATTATGTGAAGTCACCAGGGAGACCGTGTCCCTAAAGTTTATAAAATAGTTGTGAAACCCTTAATTTTCTACAAAAAGTCGGGAAATTAAAAACAAATTTCCCAAAACGTTTTGCGCCTCGCTCCGCTCGGCGAATTATTTTTTTAATTTACACCTACTTCAACTTTGAATCTTCAGTCTGCTTTGGATTATATATGCATTGCATCACAAATAGGTATAATTTTATGTCACCAAATTAAAAACAAATTTCAAAAAATGTGGGTGACCCGTGTTTAAATCCTGGTCAGGGTATTACCCAAGTCTCTTTAAATCAGTGCTCCACAGACTACCATAAGCTAGGCTATCGACATGCACATTTTGTATTCATAGAAACCAGGATCCAAAGTTACCAAATTTTCTCAATACTCAGCTCAACTTTTATTTTATTATTTAGACTATGTAATGGTTTTGTAAAGCTTTTGGGTTTGACTTATTCGAAAACATTATCATTTTTCATCATTCACATATGAATGTCTACGTCACATTTATGATTTTTTCATAAGAAATGAATAAATACGTTGAGTACGGTACTCAAAATTTGAGTACATACTAAATCAATTTTTAATATTTCAAAAGTTTTCTTTAAATGAGCAATATTTTTTATCATTGCTTACAATTGTAAGCCGTCAATATACAAAAAGAATAAATTTTGCATGTTTTTACCTTAAAATCATGAAAAAAATAGTTGAGCTTGAGTAAATTTGGTGACTTCAGGCCCAGACTGTTTTTATTTGAAGACAATCAAATTATTCTGATTTCATTGTGCGTGTGCGCTCATGTTCACGGTGTACCATTACCCTTAGGTGCCAGTTAGGCCACTTGGTATAAATGTATAAATGCTATACAAACTTAGTACAGATATAAACAAATTTCTACACCGAATATTTATCAATTAATATTTAAATCTGTAAATTTTTACATTTCTTGTTTGATGTTTGGCTCTGATATTATTAGTCTCTCTTGTTAACCATTTCTACCATTTTTAAAATAACGCCGTCAAGCTGCCAAACACAAAGGTGTCTTTGTATCGTTCTCTCAAGAGACGGTCGAAGGTCGTAAAATGTGTCATCCATTATAATCAAGCTTTTCCGTCCTTTTCGACTTACAATAGATGTAATCTGATTTGCCATTGTCACTTACACTTCCCTTTGTTTGAATTGCTAATGGGTTAACATTTTACAACGTATCATATTGATATCCTAACTCGAGGTCTACATACACGTGCTTTCGACAATACGGATGTTTTCTATAGTTAACTTTTCCGCTTGATTTCTCGTTTGTGATCTAAAGCTTTAGACTGCTGAATGCAGATAGAAAAGATTTCGTTAGAGGACCTTTAAAACATTGAAAACAAAGTTCTGCGAAAGAACACATCTATAATTGACCGGAGGTCATAATAAAACTCAAGAACGTACTAAGGTCGAATTTGTTGCAAACAAACTAGTTTCGGTTTTGGTTTATGGTTTACATCTAGTTTACAAACCGGTTATGAAACTAAAACTGGTTTCCTATGGCTAAACAAATAATTGGTTTAAACTACCAAAATGGGGTACAGAAATAAGTAAGCAGTCGCTCATTTATAGGAGATATAAAAATAATGGGGAAATAAATACCAATTATAGAAAAAGAGTATCAATCTTATTGCGATATTCATTCACCGGCTGATTATCATGTTTTCACTTTTTGAATTGCTGGGGTTTAATATGCTAAAAAGCAAAAATTACTCTATGGTAATAGAGGTCCATGGTAAATAAAAATAACAGTAGTAATAGTCGTAGCTAACGACTTGACGAAGTTTAGACGTATTTTAAAGCATTTTGATTTTCCGAGTAAACCAGGGCCGGTTATGATGGTTATTGGCTCTACTCCTTTACCGATACAGTCTCATGGATGTTTCAATTATTTCACTTTCATTTTGAATTCGCCCTCGCACTTAAGGGTGAATAAACAAAATAACAATCGATAGCTGATCAGTTTGGAAACTGAATTCATCAATTCACCGTTTTGATATTGTAAAACGTCTTTCTGTCATTATGAGTACAGTTTTACTGCCCAAGTACATAAAATGTCCAGAAGACACAAAATGTATCCGATACTACCATTGGTCCATGTTGTCGCCGCCATACTGTTGTAGCAACAAACTTGCAGAAACCTACTAAACCACCCCAGGAGACAGTTTGAATGGTTTGACAAACTAGTTTGGGTTTAGGATAAAACAAATGAAAAACCAGTTTAGGTTCAGAACCAGTTTAAAACCGGTTTTATGTAACAAATGGAAAGTTTGCTAATCTGGTTCAAAACTAAAACCAGTTTCTGTCGAATAAATCCGCGCTATGTAGCCTAATGTCTATATATTTATAATTTATTTGCAATTTCACCTGACCAGTGGGAGATTTCACCTACAAAATAATTATCATAAATGACCGTGTATATTTGACATTGGCATCGCTTCCATACGCACATTCTTGCTGAAACATCTACTTGCAGCGCCCTCTATCTACTATCGTTTCTTGATGGAGCAATCGGAGATCGGCGGAATGTTACAACTGACATTATTCGGGTTAACCATCTCACATACTCCTCCGTCCAATCCGAGGATTGAACCCGGGTCGCATTGATGAGTACGCTAACCAGTGCGCTAATCGGATACTGTTTTGTAGTATTTGAAGACTGTATGTTTGACAAATGTTTTTGTTGACCGAATAATATTGAGGTGTCCTTACAAACTAATAAATGTTCTTGTTCCATGCGTCAAGACGAGTTCATTGATGCATCAGAAGAAATCGCAAGTTCACTTGGGGTCCAATTTTTCAGAAGTGTACGTTAAAAGTGCGTGACGGTGATTTACACTGAATACGTGTAAATTCAGTACCCCCCCCCCCCCTAACGCGTACAAGTCCCCCAATTAGGCTAGGTGCTCCTAGTAAGTTACTGACATCGCATAAAAAACATAACGCGAGGTGTCGGCACGTTAAAGAACCCTCACTGCTCAATGACCGTAAGTGCCGAGCATAGGCCAAAATTTGAAGCCCTTCATCGGCATTTGGTGACGTCTCCATATATGTGAAATATTCTTGAGTGGGACGTTAAACAACAACAAATATACAAAACGCGTATGGTTTACATGTATGTGCATAAGAAAAACGTGTCATTAACAACGCGCGAAAATATCCACGTGTATGTAAAAAGTATTGTGATCCCCATCCGCAACCCATGTGTTTTCTTCTCAGTTTACCAGGACTGAAAACTTAAGTGACCTTTTCCGATATGCTCGTGGATCATTTTGGTCAGGAGACTTTTTTTTAACCAAATTGAAACATCAGTAGGTCTACAGCGTCATTTATGGTGAATGAAATAGAATTTATTGACACCACAGGATAAATCTGTATCTATATTCTACACGAGGTTTTAGGATTTTGAGTTGATAAGCGTCATTTAGATAACAAGCCTAATTCCATCTCTAGTCGGTTTTTTAGAATCCGTATTTATCAGTTTTTATACGTACAACGGCGATACGGTCCGAAATGTGTTTAATAGCTTCAATACCCACGTGATATCACCCTCTCTTTGAATCTTGGCGTGGACAAAAGAGAAGCCATCAAAATGCCTGGTCGAAGTGTAAGTAATATTTTACGCAATTAAATGACATTAATAGTTTCATATGGACGATCATAGTTTTAAATTACATATGAAGTATTAAAGTTTTGTACTATAATAAGTGATATAATGATTCGGATTTCATTCCCGCTCGAAGCAGCTTTGAAAATGCACGAGCACGCGGCGCGGCATGATTTGCCCTCGATATTTTTTGCCATTGTTAAAGTAAAATGGACGTCTACGATCAATAATTCGTATCATTAGCTGGTCATGAATCAAAACTACTATATATTTTAGCTTGATATCGAAGAAAATTTTATTTTGATTGAATATGAACTATGAAGATTTCAGTTTCTTTGGAATGCGAGACTTTCCGTGACCGACATTTCGTGACCCCCTCCCCAAGCAAGCAGTGGTCCGGCGGCACGATTTACCCAAAAAACAAAAACTACCCAAAAAACACACAAAAACAATTAAATCGAAAATAAGTTTGCATCAATAATCATTTTAAATGCATTTTCTTCTGTATAAATATTTCATAGACAGCTAGAAATTTAAAAAAAAATCAACATTTATCACTTCTCATGGAACTTACGGACACTGTCATTTAGTAAAATGAAGAGCCAAATCGGTCTTCTTCAATTATTTGCTTTCACGACTCCTGAAATATTTTTCATATTTTATGTCAAATTTATATTATAAAAATTCTACGTAATGTGGAAAATGATTATTTCATATGTATTAAACTTCTTTTCCGTCCCATATAAGTAACATTCTGGCACATTTTAAAATGTCATGCTGACTATATCATGGTTTCAGAAATACATCGTGAAATTGGATAAAACAGCATTATCAAAGTCAAAAATATCTACAGTCATAAAAAATATTCATCATATTATAATAAGATTGCTAAAATTGTTACGTTTTAAATGTTTTTGTGTGTTTTTTTGGGTCATTTTGGATGTTTTTTTGGTCTTTTTGGGTAAATCGTGCTGCCCCAGTGGTCCATGGAAAAACCTCCAAGAATTTACTGATAACACCAGAAAAAGCCATCAAAACATCTATGTGAAACTGGCAACTTTAGTATGAATCACAATACGACATGAATTTCTAAATGAATTTGTATAGCATTATAACAACCAATCGTCAAAATAAAATTATTTTTACTGATAAGTGAAAAACAAAAGAGTGTATCCTATATCTTTTCTACATACTTTGTTCTTTGTTTGGTTGCTTCAGTTCTGGAAACTACTCTTCCTACGGGAATCTGTTATCCAGGCAAAATTTGGTCATGTCAGTCACACCTCATGACAAAAAGATTTATATGAAGGGAGTAACTCCAAATATATTATTGTCCTAAGGAATTGGTGATTATGTATTGACAGCAACCTTTCTTTTCAATCTAAGATACAATAATACTCAGAAAGTTCCAAAAACACATCTATTGGATGATTACATCTAGCCTGGGTTCCTGTCCCAATCTTACTTCGTCAATCAGTTAGCCAGGTTAAATCAGTATGACCAATAAGCGTTCCCTTTCTTTCACTTCCGCTCTCAAACTTTGACAGATTGTTGCCATTACCTATGTAAAATTTCCTTATGGGTAATTTGAGTCCGAATATTTAGTGCAAAACGGATCAATTGTACCGCTACATTAAATTTAAGTGGTAGGTATCAACCAATTTATTTTAATCGACCAAAACCGGTGGACACAGCTAATCTGACTCCGACTATAAATATATATCTATAAATTTGAAATGGTTCACTGATGTAAAATTCCAGTTCTGAAGCGAATACGTTTTATTTTTAAAGTCATATTTCAGGACGTTATTGTAATTTACTGGATGTTTTTGTCATTTTCATTTGAAAACCACTCCTAACTGACGAAAATTTATAAAATTTAAAAAAAAAATTATGTATTAACCCTTTTAATACGATAATGTCCTAGAACACCCACTAAATTTATTGTTCTCTACTCACGGGCATCCTGGTAGTAATACAACTGCTGATTATGAGAACGCTGTAAACTGCCTCGTGTTTCTCCTTCAGTGACTTCATTTTCAATTTGGATTTTTCCCACTTTCACTTTATGACCGAAAATCACGATTATAACAAGAGTTAGATGAGACTTTAGTCAGTATTATCACATGTACATGTAATGGATGCCAGTGAAAATAAGCAAGTTACGACGGATATAAAAGTGCTATTATTTTGAAATTCGTGACTGAAAGTGCTGAAAAATGGCTTCTGCTTATGCATCCAAGATTTCCCCAAGATGTTTTACATATGTTCAACTTTGATTCCGACTCTAAAAATGAGTTGTTAGTATCTGATTTGAATGATGATTCTGCACATGAACAACATGTAAACATTGTTTCTACGGAAACAGAATCTCAAATAGATATCGATTCCGAAAAAGATGTTACGAGTGACGATAATTTTACGGACAATTTCAATGCAGAAACTTCCTTCATGGAACATGTGTCAACAAATCATTATAAAAAAATATAATAGTAAAAAGCGATTAACACATTTACAGCTGAAAATATTGGTCCATCTTACATTTTGAATATTTTATCAAGTCACAAGTGAGTTAGCATATTTTCATCTCCTTTTTCATGATGAGTAAACATGCAATTTTTTATATGAAACGCAAAGGAAAATTGTGTATACAATAAAATATATACATGTATGTAGATTGTATTGATTTATTCAAGATTTTCATTCAAAAGTTCTATTTTTACATTATTTAAATAAGATCATATTCTTAATTTCTCTCAAATTTATTCATTCCACATCCATAAGTCAAAAAAATCAGCTGCACAGCAAAACGACATCATTATGAAAATTTGCTACAGTGAGCAGACTGCAGAAAATGTAAACTGCTACAGTGTGTAACATCACTATACAGCTGTGATGTTGCAGTATTGAAAGGTTAATTGCATCATAAGGGGAATCCATAGGAATGCTCTATTTTATCCTCAATTAACCGCGTTTTGGAACGTGTTGCAATTGACTGTACCAGGGCAGGAAGTAGTTATTTCAAAGATGTCAATGAAATTTACATAATTCACATAAGTTTGTGGCTAAATTGCTTGCCCAGGAAAGTGTTCCAAAGCATTTGATTGGTGTTCCACTTGTCTGGATTGTCCTGGACAGTGAAACGAACACACTCGGCCTGACAGACTACACCTTACTGTTTATAATTATATCAATGTGTTAGGTGTTTCCCACGATTAATTTAACGAATGTTCATGCGAATACGCATTGAGTACAGAAAAGTTTATTTATGATCATTACTCCCTGGAATGTGGCTTTAAAGAAGTTGTTGATCAATTATTAGATGGGTATCAGATAATTTTGGCACTTGTAAGCAAGTATATCGAGTACTTCCAAAAACGTGTTAAAATTTGATTTTGAGAAATTAATATTCATCAGGAGATATTAAATGAATTATCTTAATCAATATCAGCAGGGGTTTATAGATCCTTTTTCAAAGTACAGGGTTCTGTACCCTTCCCATTGGAAATTTGAAATTGCAATGGACCGAAGAGGGGAAATACCTTATGGTCATTTAATTCATAAAAGGAAAGACACAAAACTTGTGATTAATTTACCTTTTCTTATTTAACTGACAACATGGTTTTCATCTGCAGACCTTGAGGTGCAGTTCATACATGTACTAAATCCTTCTTTTATTGTTTAATACTGAATGTGAACTACATGGTGAATATAATTGGAAAAGTTTTGCTCAAAATTGCGAAAAATAAGCAGATTTTGCATTGGGAATGTGTCCTTTTACAGGACCCACATGTTGATTATATTAATCCCTGATTAGCTGCAGATGTCACTCGTTCATATGCAGAAAATATCAGATGCTGAAAAGATAGGTGTTGACGTTACTTATGCAAGTGACAAAAATTACTTGCTGTCGATTTTACCTGATGCCGAAATGACTGCAATTTATTAGATGTACCTGTTCACAGATGGTACCTATTGTCTGACACTTTCTCTGTGCACTTTAATGATCAATTGAACAAGATTTTCCCAAAGATCTTCATTTAATTCATCGTCTGCTTCCAAAAAAAAAATATTTAAATAAAACATGTAAGGGAAATTACAATTGATAATTCCAACTTACAACCATGTACAGTAATTACTAGCCAACTATTTTCTTCACAAGCCAAGAGGGAAGCCACAAGAAACTACTACTGTCTGAGAATAGGTCCCCCCACTGTCACAATTACGACATTTAGACTTGGGGATTTAAAATGGGCTAATTTCACTTTTTGTATTATATTTTCCACCAAAACATCAGATTATATTGTATCTCAAGTTAACCTTTCATGATAATAAAAAAATTTCAAAGTAATTCAATCAGTTTAACTGAAGATATTTGGTAAAAACCTCAATTTTTCATCTAAGAATAAGTACCATACCAGTACATATGTGTTACCTAAATTCTGGGTATCCTTGAAGTCATGGTAATTTTCTGTATGCTACATAATCTCACCCAGAGCCATCTGTTAATGTGAACACAAATGATTTCTTTTCTTACCAGGGTTTTGGAGGAGGTGGTGGTAATTTTGGGGGAAATAAGAGTAGAGGTGTCATCACTGATCCAGAACATGAACAGTTCAGAAAACTATTTATTGGAGGACTTAGCTATGATACCACAGAAGACACTCTGAAAGGACACTTTGAACAGTGGGGCGCAATAGTAGACTGTGTTGTAATGAAGGATCCAAATACAAAAAGGTAGGGATAAGATAAACTGGATGAAAGCATCTGATATTGGTTTTTGTATTACACAGCAATTTTATCTCCTTAATTCTAGGTCCAGCATTTGAAAAATTATAAAATGATATATATTTGAACTAAAACAGAAATATTTCAGATGAGACATTTATTTGAAAAAACTTAGTTCTTTATTGTGAAATTCCAGTTTGGGAATTTCTGCATATTTTTGGGGTAAATACAGGTCATTTTTCCATTGGGAATGAGTCCTCTGACAGGAACTTTGATTCATTTGCTTTATAGCAAAAATTTGACTAAATTCAGTCAGAATTAATATTCTTTTTTCCCCTTAGTTTTCAAAAAAGTTCAAATTTGATCATTGGAAAAAATTTGTGAGACATCTTCAAAACCCTCATACACAAGATAAAATCTTCATTGAAATTTATATTGTTAAAAAAAGGTGAAATAATACCATTTTTCTGATTCAAGCATTGCATTATATAAACTTAAACAGCAAAAAATCACACTTTTAGTGTATTTTCTGATAGGATACTTATTCAGATAGAAAAATAATCTGCTCTGTGGGGGTTCAGAGTGATTAAATCTGATATTTAATTTTGCTAATGCAGTGTAAAGAGTTTAAGTATTTATTCACTAGTTTCCTGTTTCTAATTTTGTTTTCAAAACATTTGTGTGTTTGTTATGGTTTATGTTCTTGTGATATTATTGGTCAGCTTTTCATGAAATACAAACATCGATTCCAGATCAAGAGGGTTTGGTTTTATCACATATGATAGATCTGAAATGATAGAAGATGCTCAGGCTAATAGACCACACAAAATAGATGGAAGAGAAGTAGAAACTAAAAGAGCTATGCCCAGAGAGGTAAGGAAATCCTTGATATAAAGTAGAATTTACAGTGTCCATCTTTTATAGGTAGTTTGGAATGTTTTTCACAGATTTAAATCTTTTTCTCCATTTTTGCTGTAAATGCCTTTACAATGGAATACCGCCACTGATACGACCAAATTGACTGGCTCAGAGTGGTCTGATTAATGAGGTGATCCTGACTTATTAGATAATTATTTATTTATTTTTGTGGTTATTTATTTTTGTTGATATTTAAGGAATCTGGCCAGTCGGAGTCACAACAGTCAGTTAAAAAAATGTTTGTTGGCGGTTTGAAGGAAGGAACTACCGAGGAACAAGTACGGGAATGTTTTGATCAATATGGAACGATAGAGAAAGTAGACATGATTGCTGACAAAAATACGGGAAAAACAAGAGGATTCTGCTTTGTAGTATTTGAAGACTATGATATGGTTGACAAATGTGTTTGTAAGTAAAACATGAAATTTTATACGACTAAAAATAAAAATTGTCAGATATATCAACCCCTAAGAAGCAATGAACTCATTGATTTATGTCAGTTACCTTAAATTGGGAACATGTTGCTGGAATTGATAATTTTGCAGCATTTTGGCTCGAAATTTGGATTTTTTTTTCATTAGGCACTTCATTTATTCTGCTATTTGCTATTTTATTTTATCTTTTTAATTTTTAAGCTGTTATATTTCAACCTTCAATAAAAACAATGGTTGAAAATATATTTAAAACATAAAATTGAGAAATAATGAAAAGATGTTAATGTCAGGATTGGGAATTTTTGGCAAAAAAAGGTATGATTTGCATATGAGAATATAGCCCAATATTGGGTAAAAATTTGGAGGGAAAAAAGCCCTGTATATTCATATATATTCAACAGGAAGGTAATCAACATTCTTTTTCCTTTGATTATAGTGAAAAAAAGATTTTCATTGAACGATAAAGACGTGGAAGTCAAGAAAGCTGTCTCAAAGTCTGATCAACAAAATCAAAGTAAGTCTAGAGATTTTCCACACTCTTTTGGGAATGGAGCCTGGTGGACCTTTTGAATTGGGAATTTTAGCAACATTTTATATTGATATTGGAAAGTCTATAAATACGCAAAACTAGAATCTTCAAATTCATTGTCATGTGATTTCAATTGGGAAATTTTGACAGAAAATTAGGAAAAGTGCATTGTTTTTGCATTGGGAATGGGATCTTAATATTTAGGCCCCGTATGATAGGGTGTGAAATCCTTGAAGTCATTTTGAAATGAAGGGAAAATTTGCCTCTACAAATAATTCAGTCATTACATTCCGCTCAATACAATCACTTAGTTAACGTCTAAATGCATTCACCCATGAAATCCTTCAACTAGAAGTATGCATCCGCTATGTATTGTGGTTATCGGTTAGATTGATATTGGTGCAGAGGTGGAACCATTGAATATTTACAAACATGACCAATGAAGTGATCAGGCGTGTTGTGCAAATTGGGCCATTGTTAAAAATTGTTGGTTTGCTGTTATGCAGCTCAAAACTTTTTCTGTGAGTAGGTAGTTAGGATTTTTATTATTATTTTTTTTAAAACTACAAGCAATGGGAACATACTGGAGGCCTGGTCAAAAACAAAAACAATTCCCAGAATGGCAATAAAAAAATTGAGTCGCAGGGTTTTGAGTGAGTACATGCTAGGGCTGCAACGATACACTGTAATGACGATATGATACGTATTGCGATTTGTACCTGACGATACAATACATTTACGATACACAGGAATAAAACAACTAAGTTGAAAATTCAAAAATGACATTGCATTTCTGTGCACTTACTTTTAAAAATGGTTTTTGTTTCACATATGTTTATTCTGTTTTGCTTACTTTTAATGTCAACTAAATGAAATATATCCTGTTAACTAAATTAGTGACTACATTTGTGGAGAAATATATTCGAGAATGAACATCACATTTTGGCTTTAGGTTCCACCTAACTGAAAGGTCATAAATTTATAAGTCACAAGAACCTGAGCTATTGCTTTTAAAATAGCCTTGACCCTCGGCGAATTGCCTGACAATTTTGTGTTCATTGATTGTTGCAAACTACGTTGCCCCTGCGAATTTACGATTTATTTTAATTTTAGGCTTCGATATCAAAATTAATAATTTACGTTTGGATGATGCGGTTTCATGTCAAACGACACATTCATGATTTTATCAGTTTTGTAAGGTATATCCATGTTACAAAGATGACGAGTAGTGCGAGTTTTTCAAACTTATGTTGAGCCTCCTGGCATTTGTAGCTTTTGGAACCACGAGTGAGCCCATATCAGTGACTTGTATAATGACGGTGCCGTGAGGGCCTAAGTACGTCTGTTTTCCTCGTTGGTGAACTGCTTTTCACCATGGGTTTTTTACTGGTAAACCACAAATAGAGTATACAGAGTCTTAAACCGTAAAGGGATAAATCCGGAAAATATCGTAGGTGTATCGTGGCATAAAATCAACGTACCGTGTATCGTATCAAAGGTAAAATGTCACGATACATCCCAGTTTGAAGTAGTTAACTATCGAGAGAAACAAAGGAGAAGTGGAATTAAAGACCAAAAAAGTGTATTGCCCTTGATAATCAGAAGTGCATTGTTTAAATCCATTTCGTTTTCATCCAAAATTTTAAACGGAAATCCAAACTGGTCAGAATAACATTGCACGTCTCTGATTGGTGACTTGATTTACAGGGCAGATGAAAATTTTTTTACAGGCATAACTAGTTCAGGCCATCTGAAGGATTTTCACCATAAGAGGGTGCTGTAATCATTCTAGTTACTATGCAACCAAATGTTGAGATCTGTTCTATTTTTTGCAAATATATATTTTCCATAATAAAATGTCATTGCGACTAATTTTTTTTTCAGGAGGACCTGGAGGTGGTGGCCGTGGAGGAATGCGCGGTGGAGGTAAATCAATGAATTAATTATTGATTATATATGCGAGGTTCAATGAAATGGGTTTTGGATTCTGGGTAAAATGATGGGGTCATTTCCATAGCCCAATGGTTAGAGATTCAATGATCCCAACCTGATAATGCCAATTAATTGCGTCCAAGTGCCTTAACACCTGTGAATTTCTCTGGTCTGAGAACTTTACCCAGCATCTGATAATTCAAAAATCTGATTGGTTAAGAATCCAGAGTTGCATAAAATTCTCAGAATTGAGTAATTTTCAGGTTTTATGGTGCTAGGTCTAGATGAGAAACAGCAATAACGGATACATTGGCAAGGTTTGCTCTGCAGGGAAAACTAGCTCCGTGTAACTGGGATGTGTCGAGAGTATTTTTATATTGCGAGCATTGGGGAGAAGTTAATAATGCTGACCTACTAATAGACTTTTTTTTGTGTTTTGGTGGGGATATATTGGTGGGTAATTATAATGGGAACTATTGTAGAGTAGGTATATATAGATTTTTTTTCTTCTTATCCCAACAGGTAACAACTGGAACCAAGGAGGTGGAAATTACGGCGGTGGATTTAACCAGGGTAAATAGTGTAGTATAAATTTTGGGACAGTTGCTAACCCCTGGGTGTAAAATAGTTTGAGAATTTTTTTTGCAGTTTTCTCTTATTTGTTTTTTTTTGGGGTGATAACTCTTTAATGTGCTGAAATAGCAACTTTCTACTCCTCTAACAATGACACATAAAAGGTAAGACATACAGATATCAGTGCTGTCTTGTCACTCCATCTTTTCATCCTTATTTCTCTCCTGAGCCACTTAACATGTATATCTCTAACCCTTTCACGCCTAAGTACCTCAGTGATGTGCTCTTTTGACTTTACTGTTGTTAAGACCAGTCTCATGTTCTCTGGTGTGGAAAGGGTTAGCAAGTTTCAACAATCACACTTGTTCAGCACCTGTCTATTTGGCAGCTGCACAGATAAAATTTAATTTTCATCTTTGAAATCGGTATTTTTTTCCCATATGGCATATTTCACTCATTGTTTTTTTAGTTTTTTTATTTAATTAGCTTCATAGTACTAAAAAAAATTGGGAAATAAATACCGATTTCAAAGATGAAAATTCAAAAATGAAAGCTGCTTCTACCATTTTTTCTCAGTGTTAACTTGTATCAAGTGTATCGATTGAGTATTTTAAAGACTCAAAAACTCACAACTGGGAATTTCAATGTGAATTTTTGCCAAATTGGAAATATTTTATAGACATGTAAGTCTAAATACAATTGATTTTTTTATGCCCCCCGGCCTGAAAGGTCCTTTGGGGGTATATAGTGTTTGGATTGTCTGTCTTTTATTCTGTCCCGCTTACTTATAAGTGCAATATTACAAATTTGGATTGTGATACAGTAACCAAACTTGAGACTGTTAGTTCATTGAAGGGTTGCTCACATTTCGGGGGGGGGGGGGGGGGGGGGGGGGGGGGGGGGGGGGGGGGGGGGGGGGGGGGGGGGGCATTTATTTTTCACAAACATCTTGTTTTTAAATGTATTTTTCCCAGCATTTATCTGTTTTTCAGTAAACTTGCATCCTGTACTCCAAATTGGGAATTTTTTTATCACCAGATTAGGGGAAATACACATATATTTTGCATTGATACTAGTGCTGACTATCAGCCCAGTGAAAGCTGCACCAATTTACCACACATAGAAAATGTTAGGACGTGCACATTTGTATTCTAAATTACCCAGGAGGATAAGTAAAAATGTGGTGATTGTTGGTACTTGCTGAAGTCTTTTATTGAACTTTTGTTATTTTGCCATTCTTTATTTTGTTTTGAGGATCATAAGCAGGGAAAGCAACACAGATCTTATATAGATAACTTAAGTAGCAATTTCAATTAACATTTAGTTATTACATGTGAGGTACTGGTACAAATGTGTATCACAACCAGGAAGTTATGATGATTATTGATTCCAAAGTAATAAAATCAGCAGCACTGGTTCTACACAGGTGCTTCTGGTTGAATCACTGCAGATAGGTGCTAGCCCCTTTTTATTTGCAAACATTATGAATGTTTGCATTGGGATGATTTGGTTAAATCTGAACCATTCATTCTTCAGAAGTTGAAAATGAGGTCCTATGCCACATCAGGTGTGGCATGTTTCAGAACCTCTGATAAGCCATAGGTTGTTAGAGGCAGATTACCACCTAAATCTGGTGATGCATTCATATACGTAAACAAACATTATCATAATAAGACTTAATGTTCAGGGTCTCTTAACCCTTATCCTGCAAATATGTCAATATACAATTTTCGTAAACCCATGCTCGCTGCCAAGTACGTCAATATATGATTTCCAAGTATGCTATAAATACTACGGAATCCTATGTAAAAGACCATTGGTGAATATAAAAAGATACGGACACGTTGTAGATAAGTCTTTAATCTGATTGGTTGACACTTTTATCACGAAAAATAAAAACTGAATGACTTAAACAACCTTTAGAATCTCACTTCCGAGAAAACAAAAGTATTACAAATGGCATCTGCAAGTTGTGTATACAGCAGTGGCTGGCTGAGTCAGTCAATGTAATGTGGTGGGATAAGGGTTAATTGACACCTCAACTTGTAGTATCATGAACTGTGTAGTTGATATAATGGATGACATAATGAAAACAGTTAAAAAGAAAATTATTGCTGCTTTTGTTTTTAAGATTCGAAGAAATTGTGCGAAAAGTTTTTTAAACTTTTTATCTTGAAAAAAAAGGATATATTAAGTGTTTACTGGGAAAAAATCGCTGATTGCTGATATACCTGGTAGAATTTTTTTCTGGTGTTGACAGAAATAGAACTTTGGAAAGTTGGTTAACTCGCTCACGCACAATCACACAGGTTCATTGCAAGTTTGGATGAAACATTTTAAGAATGTCTTGCTATTTTTTTTCCCAGGATATGGTGGTGGCGGCGGAGGCTACGGAGGCAATGAAGGAGGCTTTGGTGGTCAAGGTGGTTTTGGCGGACAAGGAGGATTTGGAGGTGGCGGCGGAGGCTACGGAGGTGGTGGCAGCAACTATGGAGGTGGTGGTGGTGGCTACGGAGGTGGTGGCGGCGGCTACAACAACCAAGGTAATTCATAACAATTTTTTTAGATGTGTTACCTGTCTGGAGTGACCTGTTTTAAAAACACTCTTTCACTCTATCGGATTATAATCCGAAATAATCAAGATAAACTTCTTTAGCCCGTCTGTGCTCACATTTAGACTTGCCCAAAATCAGTAAATGGTATGGTCTACTATTATATTTCAGGAATGAACAAATTAATGCTGAATGCATTTTTAGGGTAAAATTTGGATTTTAAATCATACAAATTTTTGATAGTGGGTTTTGCATTTCTTTGATATTGGCGTGCTCAAATGTGCCAAATGGGGAGTTAAATGGATTGATATTAAAAACCTCATTTTCATGGAAGAAGATTTTAGATGATGATTTGAATCTTTTTAAGATGCCTAATGCTATATAAGTCATGTGGTTGCTGTTTGTTTTCATCTGTATGATGGTGACCAGTTTTTAACTCGTCAACTCATTTATAAATCAGTGACATAGGATAATCCAAATGTGTCTTTAAGAGTGAATGAGTTATGGTGAAAAAGAAAATATGCTAAGAATGTACCTGGGATAAGACCATCGGCCTTCTGTGAATAAACTAGCAAACGTTCTCACTAAATCGGCTTTGGTTCCAGTGGGTCTCAAACCTGCGCTGACTTGATCTGTGAGATGTCGTAATGTAAAGTGCCATACTATAGACACCTGACCTTGGAGTCTTCTGATCACTGCAGTAATATCACTTAAGTAATTGAATATTCATATATATTAGGTGTTGGGCAAGATTTTAAAAGTGCCATATTTCGGTTTTCAGGTGGTGGTGGCGGCTGGGGTGGCCAAAACTTCGGAAGCAACTACGGTGACAATTATGGAGGCGGTGCCATGAAGGGTGGTGGCTACAATCAAAGAGGTCAGGGTCCATATGGAGGTGGAGGAGGCAAGTGCAGTTCTTATATACTATTTGTAATATGTCATCATTTAAAGTAATTTAATTATTGAATCTACCACTTGCTCAGACTGGGTGGCTTGGGGGATTTCTTCTACTTTTATTTCTTGTCTGGTTTATACTTAGAGCTTCTGTAAATTGGGCACCTGCTGTGCTTATGCCATGTCATGAAGGTAGGAATGAAAGTCATGGGACTTCAACCCTACAGACCATAATAGACTAGTCCAATATAATAGGATGGTAAAATGAATTACCACAATTGCAAGTATTTACCAAATTTGTACCAGATTTACTGAATTGGTAGTTAAAATAAGTAAGTCAAAACAACATCTAACCAGTTAAGACGGCATGCAGTTTGTCATTGGCATTTACACTCCACCCACTTCCGTCTGTTCTGTAAAGATCTTTTCTTCGGAAATAAGATTACTGCTTTGACAGACAGTGATGGCTTGATTTTATAAATTGCCATCTTATGGTAGGTGGATATGCATCGACAATTTGTTTAAGGACGATAACCTGAGGAAGCTAAAGTTTTTTCCTCTGAAATTTGAAAAATGTTATGGGTTAATAATGAAAATTTCCACTTGTTTTGCAGGACAAGTAGTGTTTAAATCTGCTTGTCCAAATGCAAAAGCATCTTGTCCCAAAATCAAAATCAAGTTTAACATTGAAAAAGATTATTTTGTGTTTAAACAAGTATAATCTTTATTGAATTAATTTTTGTCTACAACAATTTCACTTGTCCAAACACAGGTCCCATAGACCTGGACAAACCTTATTGTTGAACCCGAATATAATTGGAAAGCTCTTCATGTTATCTTTGAACTGATATCACTGCTAATCATAATAAGTTTTTCTCATTCTTTATAAATACTGTTGCACATGGTAAATTTTTTTTTAATCATTTAAACAGGAGGATATGGAGGTGGTGGTTATGGTGGTGGTGGCAGCGGAGGCGGTGGTGGCTACGGAGGAGGAAATCGCCGATAGAAGACCGGAGACAATCATTAGTAGCTTGTGTATCATGTGTAAGTAAACAAGGATGAAATATATCAGGTGGAGTGGGGAACAAAAATATTTAAATTAGGCTTTGTTCATCACGATGCAGGCTGTAAATAGGTCGTTTTCTCTATAAAAATTAATACAAGCAACGTAATCGATTTATTAGTTAAGTCCTTGGGATTTTTCTGCTCTTCACAATCAAGGGATGCTATTAAGTATTGATAAAGAGTTGACAGATTGAATTTTTTGGGAGGATTATAACTGGATATTTTGATTTCTATTTTATAAATTGCAGTTAGAGGAAATAATAAGGGGAAAGGCAGGGAACAGTGAAAATAATAGTTAACCCAACCATCTGGAATTGCATCACTTTCACTGAAAATATTTGTTACTGAGAATTTTATTTCAAATCATGAAAACTAAGATGGTATTTGTTCATCATCATGAAAATGAAATTATAGATAAATCTTCTCCATTTACATTTAGAAGAGTTATTATCCGAAAGATTTTCTTACGAAAAAAAAATCGTGGGTTTTCTGATTGTACAGTACCAATCTAATTGCTGTCGGAAAGACCTAGCACTTGTCTGACATGAAAAAAAAAAAAATACATCTGTTAAAATATTTAAAGAAATAAATGATCTAAAACGACTTTTCAATGTCCATTCTCATTGTTTACTAAAATCAAAGTGTACTGATTATTTCAGATGTTTTAAATCTGTTATTAAGCAATGCCTTTACAATCTTCAGTTTTTGGAGCATGACGTTCTTATTAAGACCAGTAAATTTCTAGACTATTTGCCATGCAGGATAAGTGAAAATTTCAATGACATGTGGTTCCAGCCATTAAAATTGATGTACAGAGTTATGGAATTATCACTTGATAGAGAGAGTGATGCAGTTTATGGCTTTGCTTATAGAAAATGGTGAAAGTGACGATTCCAGAAATTGGTTGCGGGTTATAATTTTTTTTAGAATATATATAGGACACTTGTATCTTGTACATGGGTAAGGGCAAGCTTATTCACTTATTTAACTATTTGTTATTGTCTTCATGACATGTATACTAAGCTCGTAATATTTTCTTTCTCTTGTTACTATATATAGGTAGGGTTTAGTGTGTGATAAATAGCCGAGGATTTTATAACATCCAGCGACCAGGATTAAGTTAGTTATAAGAGATCACCAGCAGAGTAATTCTGATCTAGTATAAGACTCTACAATATAAGGAATACCAGCGTAGAAATCATCCAGCTATAATAAGTGTACCAGTTAGAAAGATCAGTGAAGAATATAGATAGTTTCTTGCTATCCCTCTACTGAAGTTACGGATTATACCAACGTGATAGAATAGAAGATCAGTTCTTGTGTAGCTAATGTAAAAGCTATCTCAAATGCAATTATATCAAGTTAACCATGTTCTTCTCGACTACTATCAAAAGGTGAACAAAGAGGAATAGTTTACTTATAAGAACAAAAGGCTTCTTGGATTTAGAATTACGGTGTTAAATATTCCCGATATTACAGTGACCAGAATGACGTTACGTCCTTTGTCAGAAATATCAGTGATTTTATTATCATGTCTCGCCTAGCATAAGTATCATAAAACAATCATGATCTCCTGACCATAACTTCCATAGGTCCGAGATTTATCATCAGTTTCTGTGTTTTTATAACGTGCAATCACTGACCAATTTCTGGACGAAGGCAATAACACTAGATACATAAGCTACATTGACGTTAGAGAGCCAAAAAAAATGGCTTTTAACCATAAAGCGACTTTTTGGGTGTTTCTTTTTCTCTCCATGTTTATTTTAATGTGTAAAGATATCTTGAGAAGAAATATCTTTTACACGTTCATTGTATTTACTACATCATTTTGTCCACATTCATTCATATTTTCATCCTCTTCTCATTTATATTGTGAAGTGAAATTTCTGTGTTTCAAATAATGAAAATAAAAAAATCACAATTTAGAATAAAATTGATGCCAGGATCTGTATCGCTGTTTGTTTGTTAATCTTTATTTCTTAGAGGAAAGTGGCAAAAATTTCAGCCCTTTCTGAGAGGAAAGTGGCAAAAATTTCAGCCCTTTATGGGTTTAGAATTTGATCTGCCATTACCATATAAACTAATGGTGTTCACTCATGATAAATCATGAAAAGACGCTTGTTTTATAGTCAATTTTATGATGAGAGGATTGTTTTTGTATTATATATCGGTGAAAGGTATAGCTGTGGGAAATTTTACTACAGCTACAGTTATATGAAATCTTTAAAAAAAAAAGGTTCATTCTTTAAAAAAATTCCTTGAAGCTTGAAATCTGACAGAAAATTGGCAATTTTATTTTAAAAAAAGTCAAGAAATCTTGACGGAAAATTGGAAATACTTACGCTTTATAAATAACTTGAGAGAATTATCCAGTTGTTTTTGAGAATGTATATGAGGAACTTGCATGAATGTAAAATAGAAATGTATTTTGCAGCAAGCATTACCAAATTGTTGATAATCTCAAATAGACAGCTATAAGAAAAGATGTATAATACCAGAGCTAGGCGAGACTATTTATAGCCTAGATTACTCAAAATAGGAGTCCGCATTTATGGTCTAGAATAGCCAAATAACGAAGAAGCCTAGAGTAGCCAGATGTAGGAGAAGCCTAGAATAGCCACACATAGGAGAAGCCATTTCTAGCCTAGAATACCCAGCAGTACATAGGACAGAAGGTGTAAAGCCTAGAATAGCCAGCTATAATATAGACGACAAAGTTTAAAGCCTAGAATAGCCAGCTATGTAGAGGGACACATAGGGAACCTATACATAGCATTTTGCTTTAGGTAGTAAAGGTTATGTATAGCCTATTAAGGTCAAGTGGCAGGTAGGAATTTATATATTTCTCAGAAACTTTTTAAGTGGGTGTTTTGTGGATTGTGCAAGATGTTAAGCTGGGGAAGTAAAAATATTCATATTTTGTACACATTTTTGTTTTCAGATTAATATCTGGTAAGCATTTTACAAAGACAAAATCAATTTTTTCTTGTAGTGCTTTTGGTCTTTATTTTCTGTAGCATGATAAATTGTTGCTGAAAAGCGGCATATTGTTTGGACAGTTTGATGGTGGTTTAAAACTCTTGTACTGCAGCAAAACTTTCTAGGAAAGATATTTTGAGAAATCTTTGTAAAATGCTCCTCAGAATTTAAGAAGTTGTAACTAGAGATATTAATAGGCAGTATTAAACTGGAGATATTTTCATTTCCATTTTCTATTTTTAACTTTTGATTAATTTTGAGAGATATTCATGCCAGATATTTTGGATACATATAATTTGTGCTCAGTCTTTTGTACTGGAACCAAAATTTAAAACTTATCAATGACCTTGCATACTTTCTGGAATATCGGTTTTGAAAAAGGAAACATAGTTTGGGATAGCATCATGTTAAGTGGATTAATGGAATCTTACAAGGGTGTTGAATAGATAAGGAAAACTCCTTGTGATGGTAATAATCTGGTTGACCAATCCAAGGATTAACATAAGATTGGACTCTCAGATTCTTGCTATAAAGGTTGAGATTTTCGTTTCTGCTCAACAGGCCCTCGCTTCAAATACAAGTTTATTATGCACACAATTAAATCTTGTGCAAATTTTAATGCAATGCATTCTCTACATAGAAGTCCAATGTTATGAAGATGTTTTATAAAAGTCATAATGCGTTAGTTGTTTACACCTCGGGGATATGTACAGAGAAATTCCAACCTGGCAAAATGCTCCTGAGTGGTAAGATTATGGTCGTCCAATCCAAGGTTTACCCAGGATTGGACTTTCACTTTCAGATTCTTACCACGACAGTTGAGATATCAATTTCTACATAACACTCCCATGTTTCATTATTTTTCTCCCATTCTTCAATGTCCTGTTTATGTACATAAATTCAGCTGGAGGACCACGGGTTTGAGCGAAGGTGACTGGCTTTTCCTGTCCTTCGGATGAGACCGTAAAAACTTTTTACTGAGGTCCCGTGTCACAGTAGGTATCGGCACGTTAAAGAATCCTTGCTGCTCAATAGCCGCAAGTGCCGAGCATAGACCAAAATGCCCTTCACTGGCATTTGGTGACATCTCCGAATGAGTAAAAGATTCTTGAGTGGGACGTTGAGCAACACTAAACAAACAATGTACATAAATTTGGCACAAATTTTTATGTATTGCATCATCATTACATAGAAGCCCTACCTCATGAAACCTCTTGTTATGTCGAAGCTTGTCGGGACCTGGTGAATCCTTCATAATCTTTTATTGACCATTGGCAGGTGGTACTTACGATGTTAGTGTGAAAAAAATTCTTTTCTTTTGCTCATTGGCAGTTGACCTATTGCGAAGTGTCTGACACATTGCTGTCCATGTGCTTTTTTGATGTAATTCGATTGTGATGTCAAAATGAAAAAGTTTGCCAAAAGGTACTCTGTTGGGCATTTTGTGATAGACAGTTCCCTGGTGATATGGAATATTAGTTTTCAGGGATGAGAATTTTTCCTACATTTCAAAATTCTGCTGCAATGTGAAAGCCTTATTTTTCCCATTTAACCCCTGCAAACAGATTATTTTTCTCCTTCCACACTATTGTCGATTCTCATTCCTGATTTTTGAAGATATACTTTAAAAGACAATTTCTTATTTATATTGTAATAGTGGAGTCCGTATTCCGTGTTAGTTTGATTAAATAATGAAATGCACAACTCATTGGTATTTTTGTCTTTTTCTCAGACCAGTTGCAAGGTTTGAGCTGAAAACAAAACCTTCAAAAGCAGGGCAAGTGGAACCTTCAGGTATGAACAATTTAGCTACATATCTGTAGTTGGGATCATATTTTCGTATGTTCTAAATTCAAGCCGTATGTCAAAATTTCAGAAGCTAGTTCAGTATACCTGGAAATTTTTGCCCTTAGATGAGAGGGCAAATTTAAATTGAAAACAAAATTTTCAAGCTAAGTAATTGAGGCATGGACAAACTTGCCATTCATGAGACTGGTGATTAAGGGTGTGTTTAATACTGGATGCATGTCATATTTTTTTGTCTTGAAAGTGCAAAAATAACCAGGGGCAAAAATTTCAGGGTATACTGTAATTATCTTCCTAGTACTTATAAAAATTTAAGTTTTTATGCCCCCCACCTTCCAAAAAAAAAAAAAAAGACTTGCGAATGATTTTCGTGTTTTTGAATCATTTTGATTTCCATCAAATAGTTAAAAAAAATAATGGACTCTTCTATAAATCAATGACTTGGACCAGTCCAAATATGTCTTTAGGGGCAAATGAGTTCTAAATTTCATGGATGGCTTTTTTCTCTGGAGCACAGTTTCTCAGACACATTTTATCGACTTTGATTTACATTAGAATTAATCTTTAGTTTCCAGAACAGAGTTTGCGAAGTCTTGTAAAACCTAAGAGGGAGGAGTGGTTTGGCATAACTGAGTTCTGATATTTTGAAATTTGATAGCAAAATATATTTCAGAGTTGGGCACAAATTTGACTTAATATACTTGAGCTTATCTAAATCTCTCTACGTCAAATTTTCTGTTAGTGGCTAAGGATTGATATTTTCAACTGGCCTCGGTTCCAATGCAAAATTTACATTTTTCCCTCCAATTTTTAGTAAAATAAGCAGTGACGCTTTGCTGAATTTTGCCCATTAGAACATAAAATTCCAAACTGAAAAGGAAATGACCCTGTACAATAAAGGGACTATCAAACCCACTAAGCTATAACTCATCTACCCCTGAAAATAATGGACTCTACGTAAACTCAATGAATGACACAGGCCATTCTAAATGTGTCTTGGGGTAAATAGGTTAACCGACTCTTTTGGAAATTTAATGCTGTGACTCTGTACTTAGCAATGCCTTTGATGTTTATGCATTTTTAACCTTCATACATTCTATTTGTTACTCTAGATATCTGACACAAAGATGATGGTCAAGTGCTGAAGAAAGATGAACATCACCATCCCAGTGATACTGGGATATCCTCTGCCAGAGTTCTTTTAACTGGAAGTTTTGGGTTGGAATCGGATTCAATCAGTCCTAACAATGGCTTCCACTTGTATTTATTCATTGACAGGGACTCATCTTACAAATGTAGGTGTTGGGTTACTTTCTTGTACAGGTTCAACTTGACTCATTTTATATCACCCACAGTTTTTGTGATATGTATTGCAATTGATTTTGTAAACTATTTAACATTTTTAATTCTAATCGCTTGTAGTAAATCTGTGATTGACAATAAACCTATCGTGGTAAAGCCACGGTCCGGAATTGCTATGCTGTTTCCTACCTGTGGTTTCATATGACCCAGATCTCTCGTTTATATATATATATATTCTTATTATTCATAAAATCTTGACCAATGTGAGGAAACAGTGCTCACATTGGTCAACCAATCAGATCAAGGCTTTTAAACAATTTCAGAATTCTACTAGATCAATATACTATGTGATAACTTTTGTTGCTGATCACAACTACACTTGGATAAATTGGACACACATACTCCTTATACATATTTATTTGCTTGGAGAGATTTTGGTCGCATGAAACCAGGGGTAGGCAAGAGCATAGTGATTCCAGACCGTGGATTTTTGGATGATGCATTAAACCTTTCCAGAACATGACCTAGGGTCCAGACACTGACTGGCACCAACCTAAGATTTTGGTACAGAAATATTCCTGTTCCAAAAAGTTATTTGATTATTTCTGTCTGTCAGATTGTACATAAAGTGTAGGCACTGCATTATTGTATACCTGGAAATTTACGACCGGAAGTATATTCACCCGGTCTTAAATTCGCCTGAATTCACCATAGCCTCATGTATGGTATACATGTCTGTGCTTAAATAATTTATTAAGCTTGAAAATTTCACTTTCAATATAAATTAACCTATCACCAAGTGTCTGACACATGGCTGTCAATGTGCTTTTTTGACGTCATTTAATTGTGATGTCATAATCACACTAGCATTTGTGGGTCATTTAATTGTGATGTTATAATTGAAAGTTTTCCTAAAGGTGCCATGTCGGGCATTTGGCGATAGGTCAGTTCGCCCTCCCATCTAAGGGCAAAAATTTCCAGGTATACAGTAATTTCAAAAGACTTGTGTCTTGCAGTCTATAGGGAAAGCCTGTGATATTTGTCTGTCATGATTTTACAATTTAAGATTTTCTTGAAAGAAAAGTACTTTTTATCTTTGTGATTGTATATTTTATTTATATTTTGGTTTTACATGTATAAAGTAGTCTTATGACATTTGTTTTTTTTTTTTTATATTTTTCAGATTCTGGAAGAAAGTCAAGATTTTCATTTGTAATAAAATAACAGCAAAGAAGAAAATTGATGTAATCAGTTTCAATAAAGAATTGAATTTTCTTTTTTGTTAAATTTCTTCTTTATGTAGCAGTGGTTATATGGTGTTCCCACTAGCCAAGCTAGTGGGGTTACCCCATTTGCTTAATTGGTAGAGCACCATATTTGTAATTCAGGGGTCCTAGGTTTGATACCAAGCAGAGACCGTTATTTTCCTCCGTTACATTTGGTGCCCATGTTTGGACCTGGTTTCTTTCAGGATAAAATATGGTTATCCATCACTTATTACACAAACTAGTAAGTGGTAGTTACCCCCATATGGAGAGGATTCTAAAGCAGTGGTTATATGGTGTTCCTACTTCCATGGCTAATGGGATAACCCCTTTAAGGGTTAGCTCAATTGGTAGAACACCAGATTTGAAAACCAGGGGTCCTAGGTTCAATTCCAGCAAAGACATCCCTTTGCTTGGTGATATTTATATACCTATAATATCTCTTGGTACTACATTATTATATCGGTGACTTTGGCCTGTAATGGAGCTTAAAAAAGTTTCATGCTCTAGACGGAAAATACTGGTATATCAAATCAGAGTCTATTATTGAGGTGTGATAAGAGGGAAATAAAATTAAATTCGTAAAGACTTGCACTTTAAACACCCACGCAAATATTATCTTAAACAAAATAAAATGTACAGCATTAAAAGTGAATGAGATTTTTTTAAATGTATCATGAAATATATCCTTAATTAAAGGAAATAAGTAAAAGTATTTTTAGTGGAAGAATTTGAGAGGGGAGGGGGGTACAAAAGCAAGTCTTTCCATAGATTGAACATGACTAAACAAGTGCAGCTGTATGTTCACTTAGCAGCGACAAACGGTTGCTACTTACATACTCAAAACGCTGTCCAGGTCCGAGTTTGTCAAATAACCCTAAATATTTACATACCAACTGTTATTTCCTTCATTGCAAGTATACAGACTGGTTGTGTTCTATATACAATGCATGACCCACAGCTGTTCATTTGTTACGTCACATGAAAACCTCTCTCCCCTCCCCCGGAAAGTCAATTAAATAGAATGAATTTTGTATCCAGCTGACTACACATTCACAGGAAATCGTAATATTTATAAATATAAGGATTGTCTTTCATTTTTGGAAAGACCTGGAATATACATGGAAAAAATTCAAAGTGCAGCACTGCACAGAATTTTTTCCATGAGCCATTGCATGTATATATTGAATATATTCGCGCTGCACAGTGATTTTTTTTCTCTGAGCCATTGCATGTATATTCCATGTTTTTCAAAAAATAAAAAACAATCCTTAAAAGTTGAATGCATTCATTACTGGTGATGGTATAAGGGTGATTTTTAATTAGGCTACAGCTTTTGCCTCTGTGACAAGTGAATTTTTCCCCCCAATTATTTAATGAATTAAAACAATTACCTGGAAGAAAAAGACTAGATGAGTATGACCCTGTATGCGAAACCATTAATTAGTGAGTGGTTAGCAATTAAACATCCGGATGCAGATAAAACACTGGACACACTTGGTAAAAAACAGCTACAGTTGTAGGGGACCATGATGGGCCGAAATTCTGCATCGCTTTCACTTTGTGTTGGTAAAATGAGAAGCATAGGTTCTCCCATATACATTCTTTGTAACGTTCGGTGACATTTCCACGGCAACATAATTATATATTTGGTTAACTGTATTTCCCATTGTGAATTTGTAAGAAAGTCGGAAGCCAATCAGCGAGTGTATTCCGTTTCCTTACAGCTTCAAAATGGGGACAGGTACTCCAATAATATTAGAGCTCGGATATGAGCCGGCCTGGCTCAGTCGGTAGCGCGCTCGACTCTTGATCGTGAGTTCGAGTCCAGCCGGCGACAAGTTGGTTTCCTGTATGTCAGATGAGACAGTAGGCCTAAAAACCGAGGTCCCGTGTCACAGTAGGTGTCGGCACGTTAAACAACCCTCATTGCTCAATGGCCGTGAGTGCCGAGCATAGGCCAAAATTTGAAGCCCTTCATCGGCATTTGGTGACGTCTCCATATGAGTGAAATATTCTTCAGTGGGACGTTAAACAACAATAAACAAACAGTACTTCGGATATGCCGAAGTGCTAGTCAAAAGTATATCACCGTTTAAACCTCTAATATTGTTGGAGATGGGGACAGGATGACCTGTAAACAAAAGGGATGGGCAGCTGGAATTCATGTCTTGAAAAGATGGAATGGTGGTATTGTCTATGGATTTTTGAAAATAACATCGGGTAAACAAATCACCAAATTTCAGACGCCAGCGTTAGATTGACAAGTTGCTGTGAAAATGTCGCCATATATTTCTACGAAAAAAGTATATTGGAGGATTTTTACCACCCCCCCCCCCAAAAAAAAGAAACTTGAAATGAGTACTTCATCCCAATCTAATTAATAACCGATCTCTAATCGCTCCCTTTTCCTTTACGCGACACATCAGAAAACGGGAGCGATTAGATAGACTGACTTTATCTTTGCCATATTTTATCAGAAGACATGGCCTGTTTCTGGAGAAGACGTTGAATTACTGCAGTATTTGCATTTTAGCTCCTATTTCCATTTTTCGAATAATTAAATGATGAAAAAAAAAACCAGCAAACAGAAGCTGAGTATAAACACTGTTTCACTTAAGGGAAATCATAACCACACAAATATCTGATTACAGAACAGAAACATAACAGTCATTTACACATCCTAGATTATATGCATTCGGTTTGTCCCTATGCAGATGATCTGAAGAAAAATAGTTTCTAAAATGAGGGCATTCCAAGTACATTTTTTTCACACTGGATCCAAGCCGGAATGGATTTTACCAAAATGCAACAACATATATAGAGCGGCTGATTAACAATCTGAAAGTGTGAAAATTGACCCCACCCTTTTTTCAGTCTTAAATTAATTCATAAAAATTCTAAAAATTTTAGCAAAATTCACAGGCACAACATAAACATAAATACTTCATCACAGTGAATCAAGGAAAATATATATATAAAAAAAAAAATGAAAGTGACTGAAAAGAAAAAACTAATATTCCAATTTCTATGCCGAAAACAAACTTAAATGAACCATACGTTCATGCAAATCATGAAAGTCTCGTCAAAATTCATTGGTTTCGAAAAAAGGTGCTGAATGTAAAAATGACCCCTCTCCTTTCGATTTTGGTGATTTGCTTACCTGATCTTTTATCTTGTAAAATCTATAGGCATTTTAAAGTTTTGTCATGGCATAATTGCATTTATAGCTATCCATAAAGTTTTATTTACATTTTCTGTCTCCATCGTGGATATGTATAAAAATATTAAAAGCTCGCTTATAAGATTGTCACAGCCATTGATATTTGGCTTCAACCAATCAGCAAGCTTATAAGATTTTCATGCATTCAAAATGGAGACAGGAGGACATGTAAATAAAACTTGTGGATAGCTGGAATTCACATCGTTTATAAATGGAATTATGTCATGACACAACGTAATGCCTATGATTTATTAAAAGTAAAAGATCGGGTAAGCAAATCACTAAATTTCAAACGACAGGGATGAGACATGCATAGTTAAAACTTGAGATCGATACGTTGCTGTGAAAATGTCACAGCATCTTGCTATTCTTGCTACAAAGAAAGGGTATGGGACCTGGGCCGAAATTTCTGCCCCGATTTTAAGCGATAACTTAAAATCGGGGCAAATATTCGGCCTAAGGGGACATGCACCCACGCCCTCTATATCCATCAATGACTCTATGATATTCATGCCAACTTGTAACATGGTTTCTTGAACAGGTAAATAAGCTATATTAGGCCTTTATGGAAAACTGTTTGTGTTGTACATAATTGCCAATATTCATAAAGCAAGAATATAATTATATAGATCTATGGGTTTGCGTATTTAAATGTGTGATATGTCATGGCAGCGATGCTGTAGAAAGCTACCTTTATATATCTCTGGTCATGCGATACGCCGATAGAAATTAAAATTTAAAATTGGCGCCATTAATAGCTATAACAGGTGCTTGTTAAGCATGCGCAAAGGTGTTAAATAATATGGCCGACGGGGTAGCGTAGGTCGACAACACAGGCCTAACCCACCGTAAATTCTTGACTTCTGACTCATCTGGTAATTTGATCGGGAAGCATTTCCAACTGCAAAGATTTGAAGTTCTGATATAAGATTTGGACATAATTTTGGTGCAACTGTAAGTTAATTAACTACACTTATTTGATCGAGCGTGCAGGGAAGACGAAAGTAGATCTACTCTTACAGCCGGGTGGCGGGGTATGGTTTAAACGGATCTCACAGATCTAAATAAATCCGGACAGAACGGGAAATTATAAATATGTGATATAAATATTTTGTAATATTGAATTACCATACCCCTATATTTACAAAACATAGATCCTATCACAGCGCTATTCAGTGGTATTGATAGTTCATTAACTCAATTAACATTTGATTACATGCTTCATTGCTTGAAAAATTATTGATCGTTTACAGTCTGGACCCGAAGTCACCAAATTTACTCAGTACTCAAGCTCAACTAACTTTTCATGATTTTAAGGTAAAATCAAGTGAACCTAATTCTGTAACTGGACATGATTGTATATTGTTGGCATACAATTTTAAATAATGGTCAAAATTAATACTCATTTGAAGGAAACTTCAGAAATATTAGAAAAATGTTTGAGTACGTACTCAAATTTTGAGTACCGTACTCAACATATGTATTCATTTCTTACAGGAAAATCATAAGTGTGACGCAAAAAATTATAAAGGAATGATGGAAAATATTGATATGTTTCCTAATCACTCAAACCCAAAAGATTTACACCGATTATATATATAGTCAAAATAATTAAATATAAGTTGAGCTTGAGTATTGAGTAAATTTGGTGACTTTGGGCCCTGTTCCACTGTATTTATGTCATGTTTATGATGTCCGGTAGATCTTTCGAAGTCAAGAATGATATAAACGGATAACGTTTTAAAAATTTTTTTTAATGTGTATGCATTGCTCAGTATTGCTTGATTATTGAAAATCTGTTGACTTTTTTCCAGCAACAATATAAAAACGGAAGCGTCGATAGCAGATTGTGATCAGCAATGGCTGCACGATCACCATGCCAATACCCACTACTACAGTACAAAATATACTAATACTAAATTATAGCAATGAGAATGGGGAAAGGGGGAAATATACTGGGAACAGGTACTTGAAGGTAGGACCCCTCTTAGTGCCCCTTGCCCAGTATCCCCCCGTTTTTAGAGTCTTGACTAATCTCGTTCTTTTCTCAAAATACTGGTAATTGCCAGATATTCTAGGGAATATGGTCAACAAACAACAGACTCATTCGTGACTCATGTGGAACCTTCATTCGACAGGGATTTTCCACCATATTAATGATAAATACAGGTCCGAAATAAGGTCCCATTCCCAATGCAAAGATAATGCATTTTTATGGGGCCTTATACTGGACCTGCACAGATCCCCCCCAAAAAATATACAAAAGAACAACCCAGTGTTAGATTTGCACATTATCCAATGATGTTTTAATTATCACTTACATTGTATATCTTCTAACAAAAATTTGTAAATGTACATTCATACTTGACCTTTCTGAGCAAATTCAAAATATTAGCCACAACTTTATTGAGACTGAATTTTTCTTTGACACTCATATTTTTCATATTTCAGGTAACAATTCAAGATGGCGGAAAATGAAGGTAAATACATGCACATTGTTATAAATGTACTTCATCATGTTGTTAAACTTCCCAGTTCAAAAGGCCCAGGCCTCATACCCAAAAGAGTGTGGAAAAAACTGTTGATAAATAAAAAGAACAAAACAATCAAATTAAAACCTCAAAAATCTTGTCTGATGTCTTTTGTTTGTGGTAAATACATGTGTGTGTGTGTGTGTGTGTGTGTGTGTGTGTACAGTTTACCCCAGTTATAACGCCCTCCTTTATAATGTCAAACCTAATATCAGGTGGATAGGTAACCTGATACAAGAATATGTTGTATCCTTCTAAACCAATCAATTCTGAGTATTTTGCCAGAGGTGGGATGTGTGTGTGTGTGTATATATATATATATATATATATATATATATATATATATATATATATATATATGAAAAATGAACAAGTTACTTTCTGTTTTAATCAGAAATTGTCATGACCCCAACTAAAAAGGGGAAGACAACATGCATACGTATTGAGAAACGGAAAAAGATCGAAGCCGAAGATGGCAATGTGGCACATGTTGCTGGTGGACAACATAAAGGCCTCGTAGTCAATAAACAAGCTGGTGACGATGTAGATCTGGGACGTCCCGAGTTACAGATAGGATTTAATTGTTTTCTTGTTGATCAGAAAACTGAAAATCGGCTAGTTGTAAGTTAAATCTAAGAGACTTGACTTTTGTTTTATACTATTGCTGGGAAATAATTTACAAATATATTGTATGTTATAAAGAATGATTTAGAAAAAAAACTTGAGAAGGAATGGAAGTAAATAAAAAAGAATTATTTTAGATAAATGCTTATTTATCTATACTTATATAGATTTGCATTGTGTTAGTTTTACTGTATAAATTGTGTTTTTAACTTTATGCTTTTAATTTGATATGGTTTCTGTTTTTTGCACCTGAATTCAATTTTCATCATATAAATTTTGTGATAGTGGAAAATCATCTGCTCTAGGTAGAGATGGTTTACTGAAACATTACATACTTTGATAATGCATGAAATGTTGTTCTGTTTCAGGAAAGTCGTCGTTTAAAGTTCTGGTATGTTGAAGGGACGGAGTATTTAGATCAAGTCACCACAGCATATGAATTCTTCAAGGAATTGGTCAGACCGGAGAATTTTCCGCGAGGTAAACCTTTGAACACCAAGAACGTGTTTTTACGTTTTTATGCCCCTATTAGTAAAGATGTCTAAAGATAGGATGATATAATTGTTAGTGATGCATACGTATTATTATCCCACAGGATTTATATAAAGTCTCTGCAGGTGTGATATAAGGCCCAATTCCCAATGGCAAAATGTAACATTTTTCTCAGTTTCAAGCCCAAATATTTCTGATTTTTAATCTTGATGAGAAAAGGAGTATCTTCTTTTATTATACATGTATGTAATTCAAAAGATAAACAAGGGGAGGGGGGATTTAGTTGAATTTTCCTCAGGGGATAAGATGTAAGGCAAGCTTTGTTAATTTGAATAAATTAGACACTTAAACTGTCAGAGAAATTATCTTAAGATATATTTGTATCTCTAATGCTCTTAGTCTTAGATTTTTCCCATTTGTGGAAAATATCACAAATTCATAGTTAGAAAGATACAGGCTTCTATTTCTGGAGAGAAGTAAAAACCCTGAATGACATCCAGACATCTAAAGATTATTCAAAATTTTGCAATTACAGAGCTTTTGTTAAATACTATGGGCCTTGCTGTCTATAAGGGCATTAAGGCACCTCCTTGTACAGTGAGGATACCAGGGCAGCCCAACCCTGGTTTCACTTAAGTTTTCTGTGTATGGGTACCAAATAAAAAAAAAAAGAAGAAAACCCTGATTGTGACATAGTAACATGATCCTAAGGACCTTAACTCATTAACCCCTAAAAAATCAATGGACTCTTCTGTAAATCAATGACTTAGACCAGTCCAAGTGTGTTTTTAGGGATGAATGAGTTAAAACTATGAGCCAAAGAATAAGTCAACCAAGATTTGTTTTTAGCCAGTTGAAATTTTGATAAGCCAGTGGAATGAATATTAATATACCAGTAATACAAATGCAACATGGTTAAGTACAAGCTATATACATCAGGGGTTCTAAATTCTTTTTAGATACTTAAGTCCGGGACTTGGAGAGTAAATTTCTGCAAGTCCAATTGAAAAATTTCAAAGTCCATACTGAATTTTGTCCATAAACAGTAAAATAAATGAATGAGGCAAGTCCCTCGGACTTCAGGTATTTTTAAATGCCGAGTCCAAACCCGAATTAACCAAGTCCCAGACGTCAGACTTTGGGAATTTTGAACCCGTGTACATGTTTCAGACTGGCGGCAGGTCAGATGAGACAGTAAAAACTGAGGTCCTGTGTCACAGTGGGTGTCGGCCCGTTAAAGAACCCTCACTGCTCAATGGCCATAAGTGCCAAGCATAGGCCAAACTTTGAAGTCCTTCACCAGCATTGGCGACGTCTCCATATGAGTGAAAGATTCTTGAGTGGGACAGAGTTCCAGATGAATGCCTTAAGGCCTTGGGCCTGTTGTTTTATATTTTGCTGTGAAAGAAGATTATGGTAAAGTATATTTGGTACCATTAAATGAAACAAAGATTAACCAGTTTCAAGTCACCTTAAATGGTCTGAAAATACATAGAAGGGACCTGCTTTGGAATAGCAATTCATCAAAATTCAAATTTGTGTTATCGTTTTTCAGATTATGTTGGTTTTATCAAGAAATGTATGAAACAGATGCAGAAGGATGATTACAAACTTGCAAAAAAGGTAGACTTAGAAATACGTCAACTTGACCAAGAAGAGGCACCTATGAGTCCAGGTAAGACAATTTTTCTTTTTCTTTGTTTACTATCATTTGCAGGTGATTTGACATATGTTTCAGCATTTGACTCAGTGAATCAATTTTAGTTTTAGTTCAGATATCGGAGTTATTCACCTAGCTCCTATTTGTTTTATATAACGATTGAATGAATTTGAAATAAGTTGCATAAACCTCATACTGTACATATTGTGTATATTTGAAATGGATGGCCCCATACAACATTGAGGATAAAAAAGGATTAACGATTCTGCTATGTTGGACTCAATTTAGATTTTCTTTGAAATGATATAAATGTCATAATGAAGATATATATAATAAACAGATGATATCAACGGCTGTTTTAGTTAATGACTTTTCTCTTCAAGGTTATTATGGATGTCTTATTTGATTTTAAACTGGTTTTCAAGTTTGTTAAAATCATGAATGCACACACTCACTAACCTATGCACACACACACACACACACATATACGCACCTCCACATATGAAGTTTACAGGTACATTGTAATTTACTCTTTCGTTTCCCATTAAGATGTGTCCACCATCTGACCTGTAAGTGAAAAATTGTTGAGTGTAACTGTAGCATGAAATATATCTAAAACGCACATACATACATGTACAATGTACATGCATAAACATATGCACATAGCATATCCACACATGCACACACACACACACACACACACACACACACACACACACACACACACACACATTTGAACCAAAAAGTCATTTCTTCAGTTATTTAATTTTAAGTCATACATGTTATATACTATATATTTTTGCATATGTCAATAGGAGGTAACGTTTCTATGGAAACACTTTTAACAGGTGGGTAAGACAGTCATGTTGTTGTTAGTGAATCTGTTAAGTGTCATAGTGACCAATGAGGTGATGGGAGTTTTACTAGGCCTAATAGTTACTTGGGCAGATAAGTGATATGATATAACCAGACATTCTAAAGCAGTAAATCTTTATTACTTTCACTGTAAATTTTAGATTATTACATAAGAACTAAAAATATTTGTTAACTCTACAAGTACAAGTACAATAAAATGTAAAAACGTATTCAAATATAACAAATATTGGTTTTGGTGACAAAATATCAAATATCAAATTTTGCTGATTATAGTTTTGACAATAATAAGAAGATGGCTTCACTATTAGAAGACTTTTTAACTTGTTCTTTTTGGTTCTGTAGAGTAATGTGTAGATTTTAAATGTAATCTGAGTTCTGCTACGTGATATTTTACTGAAGAAAAACGTACTTATATGTAAATACTCTACTGAATCCATCTGCAAGTTGTTGTTTTTTAAATTCTTCAAAATTTATATACAGTTAAATCTTAAATGATATCATTGATGACCTTTGTTTACTAAAACTATTGTAGATAGGGTCTTATGTTTATAATAGAGATTAATCTTTAAATAGAGGAAAGGTATTTATTTCCTGTTTTATTAAATGGCTTGAGGGCTATAATACCTATTGAAGAAATAATGATATTTTTTTTATTTTGCTGAGATATGGATAAGCGTTAACACTGCCCTAGCATCTTTAAATTGGAATTCGATATTAAATATTTAAAAGGTTTTTAAAAAAGTTTTGAAAAATTGTATTGTAGTTAAAATATTCATTTAAAAAAAAGGGAAAATATTTGTATCATGTGAAGGTCACTGTGACACAATATGCATGTCATTTTCACAAGATTTCGTATGACCGTCTTGGTTTGATTTTTCTGTCTTGGTCGTGTTTTTGTTAAATTTTACATATTTCTGTCTTGGTTTACTCAATCACCCCTAAGAATAAAAATGGACTAGCTTGTGGTATTGATGCTAGAAAGAGATTGTGTTTTGGGGGTAATTGAATTAAGGTTTATTAATACATTTCTTTTTCAGTGATTTTATTTTTGCATATTATTGGTTTCCTATGAATGAAAAAAATTCAGTGAAGTTTCCGAAGCAATAGCTTTAATTTCACTTTGATAAAATGAAAACTCATCAGAATAGCACAAGCCCAATTTTTTGCAGAAGTTTTGATAATTTTTTATAGCAGTTTTGATAATATTTTTCCTTCAAAAATTTGAATTTGTCAGATTTTTTAAAAAAAAAAAAAAAAAAAAAAAAAAATATTGAGAACTATCCCTGGGACCCCAGGGATTTTCCTACCTCCTAAATTCTGGGTCCAGGGTCAGGAAAGATTTGGAAAACATACTAAAATTTAAGTAAAGAAGAAAATCTTAATATGTGATATTTCTATGAAAATACTTTATTCTTATTTTATTCTTTATTTGGAAATTCTAAATTGGGAATTTTTGCATATTTTTGGGAAAATACAAGTCATTTTTGCTTTGGGAATGGGTCCTGAAACCGGACCCAAAAAGGCCTAGGAAAATTTATGAATCCATTCAGAAAACATGCAATATGGATCATACCACACATCAAATACTGTAGAATCAAAACATTTGGTTGTGGTTTTAATTTTGTTTATTTTGTTGTTTTCATTTACGGGCGAAATTTAAACCATGACAAAATTTTAGATAAATTATACCTAGTAATACATGTAATAGTAACAGGTTCTTTTACCAAAAGGTTTTTCTATTTCAATGAAATCTAATGTTAACAAATTTGTTTTATTTTGAAAAGAACTAAATTTAATCCCAACGAAATTATCTGATTCCATAATACATTAATAATTTTTTTTATTGAGGGCCCTATATATAAACTCAAATTCATCTTGTGGATTACAAAATTCAGAAAGCTTCACTGATTTTTGTACTGTTCTCAAGGTTTTTGTCAGCCATTTCTGATTGAATTATATTTCATGTTATTTGCAGTGTCAGGACCTTTTTTGCCGTTCAATCCAGGTTATTTTCATGTTTTGATATCATGTATTTTGTATTGTCGGATTCACATGACTTGGTGGGTCAGAGTAACCTTTTCATTAACACACAAATTACTCACTTTTTGGTGAAGACAAGCTTCACAGGAAATGCATGTTATTTCTCACAGGATACCCGTAGGCAGAGACTGACAATTTCCTTTCAGTTACTTGGGTGCAGGACTTTTTTTCGTGGTCCAATTACAATAAATCTTAGTCAGACTTTTAATATAATTAATCAATACATATAACAATTATATTATCAAAGGTAGGAGCACAAAATCATATTAGAAAATGATGATTGAACTTTACTAAGGAAACATAAAATTTAGAAAGAAAGAAATCGACAGAATAGTCATTCACTGATTCAGACTTGTTAGGTCCTCAGACCCACACAGCAGGAAAACAACAGGGTCTGAAAGTAAAATATGTAGGCCCTGGACCTCAGACTTAAGGAATTTTCAGCCTCTGCATAGGTATAGTGACGAGTTGGATTACTCTTGACAGTTATTTTTGTGTTGTTATACTGCATTACCTAAAATTAAAATTATTCCAGTTCAAAAAAGGTTTTCCGAGACTCTACCCCGCCAGGTTTTATGGATCGGACTAGATCCCTGTTTTCACATTTGCTCATCACTTCTGGTTTTCAGCATGACGTAACATTATTTTATTAGCAGCACCATATAGATTTTTGTTTTCAGTTTTCTGTCCGACATCATAGAAAAAAAAACATTGTAAATATGTGAAATTTTGCCAAGTAAAACTAACAATGTTTTAATACCATAGATGTTGCACACCCCTGTCACTATTTTCAATTCTGTCTATTGAAATGAAGACAAAATTTAAATTTGATAAAATATAACTAACCGTTTCGTGATTTTAAAAAATCAGTAAACTAAAATTGAATAGTTTTAGTTCTACATTCCATGGATTCCTCCATCTTGTGTAAAAGGAATATCAAGACTGGTGTTTTATTATTGCAGCATTGTTTAATCCTAAGTAATACAAAATTTTGCTGGTTTCACTTTAAAAAATAAATTTCAAATCCTTTTAACATGTTTTAATCAGTTTGATTTTTTTTTTAAAGTAAAATTCTGTTAATCAGCGTAGTTACACTTTTTCGTGTATTTTTGTTGATGTGCTTTTATTTATTTAGCATGTTAAATACGAAAAAATGATGCACTATGCATGTCTGGTATTTTTATTTCCTTACTGAAACTTCTAAAAGGATATTATCATGAAATTTAGCATATACTTTTATTTTTGTCCAATATGAGTTTAAGCTTTACTGGTCTGTTACTTAGTAAACTTTACCAGTTTACCATAGTTTTTATCACTCTGTTACTGTGATTCTGTAGCTCATGAATTGTTCGCACTGATTCATTTATCAGAGTGTTCGTATTTTAGGGAGAGGTGGTAGAGTGTTTCACTTCCAAGCTGAAGATCCCGGTTTCGATTCCCAGTCATGCCAAATGTATTGACTTTCTTGGCCAAGAGCTTCGGCATACTGAGTTAAAAGTTATTGGTCTTTCAGATGAGACTTAAAACCGAGGTCCCGTGTCACAGAAGGCGTGGCACATAAAAGAGCATTGCATTTGCCTCAGTTCATAGCACAGGTCAAAATTATTGGCACTTCATTTAACGCTGGTGACATCTCAATATAAGTGAAAAAAAAGTCTTGGCAAGGATATAAAAAAGTACATAATCGAACAAGATAATCTTTCCACGGCAGATAGGACAAAATGGTATTTCTCTAGAACATTGGAAATATGTATCTCGCATGCAAAAGAGTTCCAATGTCATGTAATTTGAACATTCCATACACTGGAGCCATAGTAAATCTTATTATTTGCTGTTGGCTTAACCCTTTCAACCCTACAGGCTATAATAGACTGGTCTTAACAATAGAAAAGAGCACACCATCTTGATTTTCAGGGGTGAAAGAGTGAAGACCAGTATAGCTTCATTATGAAATGTTTCAGACTTCTTGTAATTCTATAAGCTAAAAAGCTATAGCTTTAAAAACAAAAATCCATATTTTAAATTTTAAAATCACATTCAAAGATTTATAATTACAATGAAAATTTTATATATTTTTTTTTCTATATTTCTATGCTTTTTGTATCGAAAACAATAATTAATTAAGATTATTGTTGCTATGGCAACAAATTAAACTTTCACACTCTAGTTTTACCTTGTTATTTATAACCAATGTAATGAGACACAGTCATTTTAAGTAGTTTGTAATTTTACAATTCTTAGTACAACCCAGATTTGAGTAGTTTTTATACATTTGACCTTTCAACTTTTGTATTTTGACCTTTATGCAAATCAGGAGGGATGAATGCAGTGGATTTCTTTGGTAAGTTTTCTCCACGACTTGATGCATTTTGGATTGTTTGACAACTGGTGTGGGCGTGTGTTACTCAGTCACTGTTATGTTTTGTAGAGAATGTGCAGTGAAATAGCACAATAACATGTTTTAGAATATGTTGAAACCTGTTTAACATGTTACCCATAATTCCCTGTAATGTTACTGTTTACTTATGATCAATTGACCTTTCGCGAAAGTCCAGACACGGCACCGTTTTGGCAGACTTTACGTCACAGCGTCACTTTTAAATGGCCCATCAAACATCTGTGTGATTATGACATCACATTCAAATGACGTCAGAAATATACATTGAGCCACATGTCAGACATTTGGCGATAGGTCAATTGTACTCCTGTGTTCAGTCAGGTATCATTTCTGTTTTCTCATACATCCCTAAAACAATGGACTCATCTCATCATCAGTCTAATAAATGTAATAGGGGCATTTCAAACTACGCTGGTTGTTGCTTTTGCCCCAGTACTATGCCAAATTTAGTCTCGTTTGTTGTGTGATTATTCTGAATTATGGGAGAAATTGCCTAAAAATATGTATCACCGCATGTGTTGCATCATCATGGTTACCTTTTATGTTTACACAAAAATTTGGCAGTTTACTTGCGGAAGACAGGTGTTCTCTTCCCATGTACATTGTAACCAGGTTCTCCCCTCTTCCATTCAAAACTAATCACTGCCATATACATGTATCTGAAAATTGTTGATTGTAGTGTAGAACACTGATTTAAAAAGAATTGTTACGCAGAAGATTTAACATAATATCTCTGTGAAAGATTTCAGAAAAAAAAAAAAAACGGTAGAAATTTGACCACAATTTTACAGAGATCCATGTAGATATTCAAACATTCTTTCAGTTCTACTTCTGGATGGTTGAGATTTATTACTGAGGTAGACCTGGAAATTTTCGCTGCATTTTAATTTTCGCCCTTGCAGAGGGCAAATTCAAAACAAAAACAAAATTTTCAAGCTGTATGATATAAAACATGGACGTACATGCCATCCATGAGACTTTGGTGATTGAGGGCAAACTTAAGAGGGGGCAAATATGTTTTCAGCCATAAAAGGGCAAAAATTTGCAGGTGTACCGTAATTGACATCCATAGATATTTGGTAAAATGCATTGACTTTTAATGTATTAGGGGTAATGCAATTGATCTTAGGTACACGATTCTGGAACTTGATGTTTGACAAATGAATGGCAGTGAAAAGTATTTATAAAGAATCTTGACTTTCTGGTGATCTATTGCAATATATAACCATCCATCCTTGTGTTGTTTTGCCCCGTGTGTAAATTGTTGAACAATTGTAACTTTTTCTAAAATAGCCCACGGCCAATTCTCTTCATATTGGTATAATACAGCACATTGAGGGTAAAGCAGAGGTCAACAATCAACACAGTGATTACTTGTACTGCAGGCTGGGGCAAGTAATTTGCAAATTTACTTGTCTGGATAATAGAGGTCACACGTCTGTACTGGACAAGGACCAGTAGCTGGCTAAGACCAATAGCCATATATGATGTGGTTTCATCTTTAGTATGTACTACAACAGTATTTTCTTTCCTTCTGTTTGAAAAAAATGTCCAACAGCTAATGAGTGATCTAAAAATAAATCTAACAAAATCGTGTTCTATATTGCCGAAATCATGTAATAGCAGCTACTGGTCCCCAACCAGTATTCATGTATCAATACTAGTAATTCTTTATCAGTTTTAAAGATTCTGAAAACTCTGATCAAAGTTTACACTGAGAAAAAAAAGGATTGAAAATGCATTCTGTTAAAAATTTGTCATTTTTTGCAATCAGTTTTGAAATGAATGGATTATTTTTCTGTGGGCAATTTAAAATTGTCCCATCAAAAAAGTATTAAATGATTTTCACTTGTCAAAATGCAATTTGGACTTGTAACAGACAAGTGTGATTGTTGATCACTGTTTTATTGACTAAAGACAAAAAGTGCTGAATTTTGGGTCATGGCTTCTAGGCTCAACTTGAAAGATAAATAACAGCACCCAATAATTCTATAAGTTTTTTTGGCTGGATTGTTTTTGCATGAGACACCCACTGTTATCAACCAATCCTCAAAACTCCATTTCCTGCTAAATTTTCCGTTTCAATGGGCTAATTGTGTTCAATATTGTTCTTTCATGAATCAAGGTTATGTAAGAAATATTGAGGTTTTCTGGGCCATTTTACTATAAATGAGAGTTTTAGTCTAGAATGTAATGGCACTCAGATACACCAATGGTAATGATACCTATCAGATACAGTGGAACCTCACTATTAAGACCACCTAACTGACTCAAAGTGGTCTGATTAAAGAGGTGTTACAGTGGAACGTCACTATTAAGAAAACCTTACTGACTGACTCAAAGTGGTCTGATTAAAGAGGTGTTACAGTGGAACTTCACTATTAAGAAAACCTTACTGACTGACTCAAAGTGGTCTGATTAAAGAGGTGTTACAGTGGAACTTCACTATTAAGAAAACCTTACTGACTGACTCAAAGTGGTCTGATTAGTGAGGTGTTACAGTGGAACCTAGCTATTAAGACCACCTAATTGACTGACTCAGTTGTCTGATTAGTGAGGTGTTCCAGTGGAACTTCACGATTAAGAAAACCTTACTGACTGACTCAAAGTGGTCTGATTAGTGAGGTGTTACAGTGGAACCTCGCTATTAAGAAAACCTTACTGACTAACTCAAAGTGGTCTGATTAGTGAGGTGTTACAGTGGAACCTTGCTATCAAGACCACCTAACTGACTGACTCAGTTGTCTGATTAGTGAGGTGTTCCAGTGGAACTTCACGATTAAGAAAACCTTACTGACTGACTCAAAGTGGTCTGATTAGTGAGGTGTTACAGTGGGACCTTGCTATCAAGACCACCTAAATGACTGACTCACAGTGGTCTGATTAAAGAGGTGTTAAAGTGGAACTTCACTATTAAGACCACCTAAATGACTGACTCAAAGTGGTCTGATTAGTGAGGTGTTACAGTGGAACCTTGCTATTAAGACCACCTAAATGACTGACTCAAAGTGGTCTGATTAGTGAGGTGTTCCAGTTGAACCTTGCTATTAAGACCACCTAAATGACTGACTCAAAGTGATCTGATTAGTGAGGTGTTCCAGTGGAACCTTGCTATTAAAACCACCTAAATGACTGACTCAAAAGTGGTCTGATTAGTGAGGTGTTCCAGTGGAACCTTGCTATTAAAACCACCTAAATGACTGACTCAAAGTGGTCTGATTAGTGAGGTGTTCCAGTGGAACCTTGCTATTAAGACCACCTAAATGACTGACTCACAGTGGTCTGATTAGTGAGGTGTTACAGTGGGACCTTGCTATTAAGACCACCTAAATGACTGACTCAAAGTGGTCTGATTAGTGAGGTGGTCTCTTAAGTGAGGTTCTGTACATATTAAAAATATTTATCAAGAGACTGAAAACTTGTGGTCTGAAATGCATGGTGGTCTGTAGGTGATGTAATCATGATTCATAGTGAAGACTCGTGATTATAATCTTGATTTATATTTCAGTTGGAAGTTTCCTTTTTAACTAATGATGAAAAACAAATTATTTGTGATGCTTAAATATATCAAATGTTATTTCAAATTGAGCACCAAATATACGCATGATCAGGCCTGCAGTTATAGATAGAGTTTATGGATTTTAATGTAATCATGATTTGAACCATGCACTTGCATAATTAATTAATTATAAGCATGTTTTATTGGTCATTGATGAAATTAAGTCATCATGATCAGTGTTAAACACATAATTACAGTAAAACCTGTATATAAAGACCCTCTTACAAACAACAAAACTGGTCTTTATAGGGAGGTGGTCTTTATATTGAGGTTGATTTGTACACAAATGGTACTATTGGGGACAGCAAAAGCAGTCTTTATAGGGAGGTGGTCTTTATATAGAGGTTGATTTGTACACAAACGGTACTATTGAGGACAGCAAAAAAACTTTATCTTTATGACCAGGTGGTCTTTTTTACACAGGTGATCGCTAAAGCAAGTTTTACTGTATATTACAGTCAGTTTTCAATTTTCAGTAAACTGCCACCTTTTGTTAATTAGAAATTGTGGCTGTGTACCAAATTTGGCAGTGGATTAACTCCCACATCTTGTGGAAAGTAGAGTTACTTTTATTTAGTTATTATCATGTTTATTTCATTCTTCATTTACCTGGTCTTACTAGTACTACTGATACCTGGCCTACCTGGCCTACACAGGTGAACTATAGCAACCAATTAGCCGCTTCATTGACCACACTTTGAAATGGACATTTGTCCTCAAATTAAAGTGGTGGATGGCGATTAAAGAATTTGGCATTATAAAGAGAAATTTATGTAGCAGGCAAACTGTTTAGAAAAAGTGGCGTTCTGAGAATGGCAATGGATCGAGTGTCAATAATTAGAGAATTGACTGTATATACAATAGAAGCTGTTTTAATAGACCACTGTCTGTCATAGAAAACAATCTGTTTTTTTAGACTTCATTCTGAAAACCACTTTTCTAATCTTTTAAATTGAATCTCTCTAATTAGGAAACCACCTGTCTCGGGTGGTCAGATTTCATTAGCAGATTGGTCCATCTATCAAGACAGGTTTTGCTGTTTACTGATTTAATGTGATGATGATGATGATGATGATGATGATAAAATGTAATCATGATACAAGATACAATATAATCATAGACATAGATGATCATTAATTCTTGCAGTTATCAAATTATGTTGATTATCAAATTAAGTAATAATACAAGAAAATAGATCATCAAGATTGTGATGGCACACTTTATTAGTAATTATCAGAGTGTTAGTGATTAAATTACTTAATCACACATAAATTTAATCTAATCCTGAATGCAATCATGATTAAATTACATATACACATATGATTTGATACATTTTACATAAGTTTCATTTCATAATCCAGATTTGCACTTATGATAATGACAGTTTTTAGCACTCACAGAGTGAATTGGTTGAAAATGAGTAAAGTATATGCACATTGAAATCAGAATGTGTCGAAATGTTTGAAAACAATTGTAGCAAATGCATGTATAGCTCAAAATGAGTTAAGAGGTTTTTTCCTGCATGATTATGATGAAAGTGCCAAAGTAAGACAATTTAAAGTTTTTTCTGTGTTTAGCATATCCACCCTAAAATAAAAAAACAATATCTTTCTTTTTGGAAGAAAAATAAAATGACATTTTAAGGAGACCAAATGATTTTTAATGCACATATAAGTATTTTCCTAATGTGTCAACAAAAGAAGAACAAATGTAAACTTATAAAAATCACATACAACTGTACTTATAAATAATATATGGAATAATAGTTTCCACATTGATGAAAATAAATGTTCATGTTTAACTGTTCATTTAAGGTCTATGTTCTATAATTTTTCCCTAGATGATTTTTTTCTTCTTCTTTTTTTTCTGTTTTATGATCTCAAAATCAATCAGTCTGCAGAGCTAAACAGAAAAAACTTGGAATGGCCTAATGTGAATTGACATTTAATGTCAAATTACATACCATGTTTAACTCGTCAGCCCCTGAAAAACAATGGACTCTACTGTAAATATTGACATAAACCAGTCCAAATGTGTCTTTAGGGGTGAATGAGTTAAGCGTTTAAGTATTTTTTAACTTGTATGAACAGAAAAAAATTGAAATATGACTTGTAGAATCAAACTGGTGTTTACAGATTGTACTAAAAATTTTCCAGTTTTCGTGTGGAAGGGTGGATTTCTCATCTCGGGCACATTTTAACCATTTTCTCTCTTCCAGCATTAAAATTTGACAGCCACCATATGTCTGAAAACTACCCGAGTGTGGAGTAAAACAAGATTTAAAAAAAAGAACAATGCATTTTATCATACATTGCATACAATGTTTTCTGATTTTATATGATAGAATCTCAATCATATTTCACACTATCAGTTGTGATTGACAATTGTCATATTTCACTTTTAGCATTAAAATTAAAAAAAACCATTTAGCTTGCCAAGAATTAGCAATGAAAAATGAAATGTAATTTTTAACAAAGTTCGTACCCACTGACGATTAAGTTTATTGGATGACATGCATTTACATGTGGTTGTGTTGTCAGTAAATGTTTAGAATGTAGTTATAATGAAATGTTGAGATATCTGAAATGTACAATACATTCAAGAGGGGTTATAAAGTACAGTGAACTAATGGAATACATGTGTATTAATGATTTTTCTGAAATTAGTTTAATTATGATCATAGACAACTCATGTGTGATAGTTCTATTTATAAAAAGGTTTGTGGACTGTTAGGCATATGATTTACAGTGAAACTTGTATATAACGACCTCCTTAGGGACACAGGAAAACCGGTCTTTATGGGGAGGAGATCTTTAAATAGAGGTTGATTTGTACACAAATGATAATATTGGGGACAGCAAAAAATGGTCTTTGTGACCAGGTGGTCTTTATACACAGGTGGTAGCTAAAGTAGGTTTTTCTGTATTTAGTGCTGTTAGTTTATCAGTATTGAAGGTTTTCAGTTTACCATGGCAACACATACTTCAGGTATTGTTAAAAGTGTTAGACTGAATCTACATAGATGTAAACACGTGAACTAACATTTTTGAAATAATGATGAAAAATTAACACACAATGTTTGAAATTGACTTGAATAATTTATTCAACATTACAGAATTGAATGATATAAGCATCTTGTAGCCAGTGACTTCAGTGTTAAATTTTCTTTATTAGGAGGTGTAAAGGAAGATTTAAGGCCGCAGGAAGAGATAGTACGAGAGAAGATTTTACAGGTTTTAGAGTCTGCCTATCCAAATGTGTTGGAAGTTGAAGATCTTGTCAGGTAATCACAGTAAAAGTGATAATAACAGATGATTTATTTAACACTGATATTTCACGGGTATTTCTAAATGCCAAGTCCTAACCCGAACTAACCAAGTCTCAGACTTGGGACTTGGGGAATTTTGGACCGCTGAACATAAAACGGCGATAAAATATATAAAATGAACCAAGTTCAAGTAGGTTTTTGCTTCACAGTTTGTTATTTGAAACTGGGGTCCACAGCTGTTATCTAGCCTATATCTGTTTTGTTTACACAACCAGGGGTCAAATTTAGCATTTCTATCTTACTAGTCAGTTGGACTAGTAGTTGGTAACAAATATTAAAAGTTCTATGACAATTTCACTAGCCCCAAAAGTGGTACGACAAATCACAGAGTTGGTAGATTTAGTATATTATCTGTTTTGGTGTTTTTATGTTCTCACAAGTTAACACAGCTATGATTATCTTAAGTTTGTGAGTTGAGAAAAAAAAATTAGCTCATTTACCCCTAAAAACAAATTTGGACTGGTCTAAGTCATTGATTTACAGAAGAGTCCAATATTTTTTAGGGGTTGATGAGTTAAGGGGCTGAATAGGTAATTGAAGGGTTCAATGTACATAAATTATTTTAACACTTTCATTTAATCATTAGTCAGATTTATACTGTAATGTTTGTACACAACTGGACTAGCTGAAGCACAACCTTGACTAGTCCCCTGCAAAAGTTACTAGTCTCGGACTGCCGGACTACTGCTAATTTCGAACCTTGACAACTACGGTAATCAATAATGGATTTATTATGGAAAACCATTGTCTGTCCATGGATTCTTATAGATTTTTTTTTTTTACAATGTTTGGTCCATGAACACTACATTCCTTTGAATTATTACCGGTATAATTTTAACTTTCGCCATAATGAGGCTATTAAAATTTTACACATCTTACAAAACATCAAGTCTGCAAGATATTTAAACAAAAAAGCTATTTACTTTACTATATATAACGAACTAGTGTTCACAACTTACATTAATGTGTCTTGTTGGCACTGATGTTGGTGTGAGGGGTTGTTTACTGTGGGTGGAAACCCACATGTCCAAACTTGCGACGACCATACCATCTCACATATTTCCCTATCCAATCCGAGGATGGTACTCTGGTTGCATTGGTGAGATTGCTAGAAATTTTAATCCATCTTTTTACCTAGACTGATTAAGAAGTTCTTCACTACAAAATAATGATCCTTAATGGTTTGGAGACAGGTGTGTCATGTGTCATAGACACAGCTTCTTTTCTTCACATTAATGGTAGAATTCATGTCAGGTTATTAAAGCACTGAAATATTAAATCTTTGTTGTGACGTTACAGGATAACAGCCGCTGAACAGAGTATGGTTGTTCAACAGTTAGGTGAACTCAAGATGAAAGACTTGGTACGAGACATGGAGGAGGGCAAAGTTGTCCGGCATGTGCTCGATGATGATAAAACAGGTAACATCTCCAAGTGCTTGTTTTAAGTCGTGTTTTATGCCACATTCAACAGTTTTTCAGTTATATGGCAGGGGCCAGATCTTAATGGCGGAAGAAAGAAACTGCTTACATCATTCCAAGGAAGAGACCACCAGCGTTCTGCAAGTTAGTTTGCATATTTCTCACAAATAGCTTAGGTTTCAGAAGGGTTTGATGAGAGACTGCATGGTTTAAAGTCTGATACTCTCTCTGAACACTCGGTCACAGAAGGCCTCAACATCTCTTTGTCATTGTTTAAGTCTTAGTCACAACCAGATGCACAGGTTTTTAAATTGTTGGACATGCTCAACATCCATCATACATGCTTATGGGCAGTCTGCGTGCTCAATATTCCGCAAGAAGGCTGTGCGAGGCCCGTCCGTTTCTTGGTGTTTTTTGTCATACATAGGTGTTTTAGTATTTATAATCCCAGTGATAATTCTTTTTAAGAAAGCTCAGAAAAGAAAATGATTCTACAGGCACAGAAACTTTGAAAATTTGTAATAGACTTTGCAAAAATTGGTTTCAGGGAACCAGCTTAAAAGAGAATATATTTATTCATTGATTTATTTGATATGATTCTATGAAATATTGATTGTCCCAAGACTTTCCATAATTCCTGTCAAATTTCACCAAATTTTCCAATGGTAAAAAAATTGATGTAGATCACAATTTTTACTAAAAACTTTCAATTTCAGTTTATTGACTAAATTTGACTTACTGCCAGCTTTTCAAAAATTTGTTGATCAGAGATCATTTACTTATCAAGACTATTAAATTTTCACATATTGATTGTACAACGAGCCATTGTTTTTTTATTACGTCTTTTGTACAGAGGTACAGATGGTCAAACAGATGCCAACCATTGCCGCCAATCAGCAGCCAACCATTGCCATCATTACTGCCAACTACTGTGAGAAATTAGCTGTAGATGCCATGATGGAAAATAAAACAACATTCGTACGATATAAGACGGAGGGTAAGTCTTCCTGAATGATTGTCTAGTGTAAACTGAAATTCCATTTATTGTAGTTGCACAGCTAATCTAGTTTTAAACTGAATAATATTTTGCCCACCTGAGTCAGGTCATATTTTGTGATCCATTCCAGTTCATAGTCATATGTCATGTGTTAATGTTTGAACATTTTCAATTCTCTTAAAGGTCCATGGAGACAAATCTTAAATTAAATATTTAATATTTTTACGTCATCTGAGTCACGCAGATGACCTTATGCCATCAGCCTTCGTCTGGCATTGTGCGACATCTGACTGTAATCCAGTTTTACTCAGGTGACTGATAAAACTCTGGGACTCAGAGGATAGGCAAGGCTCAAAATGCCATTAACTTGTGTAGTCATTTACTATCCGTTTGGCCTCTTGTTATTAGGATAGGCAAGGCTCACCTTGTCATTAGCTTGTGTAGTCATTTTCTATAATAAAATTCATGTAACCTGACAGGGTGGAGTCTTGTGAACCCTTTCTTGACCTGGACAAGTTTAAATTTTAGGTAAAAAAGCATTACAATGAAATTACACTGACTAAAGTAATCATACCTACTTTTCACCATACATAAGAGAATATCCTGTGAGGAATAAAATGTTTTCCTGTGCAGCTTGTCATAACTGAAAATTGAGTAAAATCATTGGTATGATAATCAAAAGGTTACTCCACCCAACCATCTTATGTGGATCGGACAATCTCTATTTCAGGTGAATCTAATGTATATACTGTGGGATACATCGGAGAACACAAAGTGGTGTCCACAAAGTTACCCACCATTGGATACGCAAGAGCCGCTCAGATTTCATCAGGGAATACTACCACCAGACTTATGGGTAAGTAAAAGGCAAAAGGTAAAGCAGGCATTGTAACAAAAGAGATTTCTAATACAGGAATAGTATGTTTGTGTCTGGTTTTTTCATTTACTTTGCCAAATTTCAACTTATTTTTAGCGCGATTATATGAGACTATGGGCAAAATGTCCTTGTCACAATTATGTATCATTTCAGGCAACAAATTTTAATTTTGATTAACTTTCTTTTCTTAGTAGAAGGTTACTCCTGAAAATGATGTGAATAAGAATCCTTTAATATTTACAAAGAACTTAATGCACGTGCTGTAGAATCAGAAAATTTTATTTTAGATTTAATTTAACATATATCATACCTAGAAATAGTAATAGGTTCCTTTAGAATGTGGTGTCATAAATTTGTTTAAATTTTTAAAACAACAAAATTTAAACCCCACAAAATTTGCTGATTATACAGTATGAGCAACGATTAGGGAACAAATCGAAATATGTGTCCCCTTTTTGAAAGAGTTCCAAATATGATGTGAATGAAATCTTTCAAAAAATGGCATAGCCATTGAAAAGTGGCACATCCATTGAAGTGGCACCACCTTTGAAAAAGTGGCACAACCATTGAAAAAGTGGCACGGTATTGAAAAAGTGGCTAGACTATACAAAATTGATTGATTTTATTACACTTCTGAGAACAATGAAATCACTGATGTTATGTTACGTTATATTCATGATTGGGAATTTCTGGCAAAAAATTGGGGAAAAAAAAGATGATTTGTAATTGGGAATACAGCCCAATATCGGCTATAAACTTAGAGGAAAATAAGCCCTGATTTCCAAATTCAAAAAGCCCGGGCACCATTCCCAAAAGAGTGTAAAAATCCCTGGCTATAAAAACACATGGTATGTTGTATTTTGAATGGAATTTTAGCAGGATTATATTTTGTATGAAAGTTAAACCCAGACCTTTTTCTGTCAATTTTTGAAAATGCCATTGGCAACACAATTGGGAATTTTAACATGAATTTGTGTTATACTGGGAAAAATTGTGTGCACACATGGAAATCTAAATGCATTTTTAAAAGCATTTCCTCTTGCATTTTTATTTTTTATCATTTTGGTAATGAGCTCAACATGAGATTGGGAATTTTTCATCAAATTGTGAAAAATACATGCATTTTGCATTGGGAATGGGGCCAAATTTCGACCTTATGGATACTATAGAAAAAGCCTATTTAACCAGTGTCTTGTTTTTTGTAGGTTCATTTCAGAACATTGAACATGTGTTTGTTGTGGGTGTGGCAGGTGGTGTACCTCACTACACGGACTTCTACAAACATGTCCGCCTTGGAGATGTTGTTGTATCCAGTTGTATGGAAGATGAATACTTTTACTACCATGTGGAGAAGATTTTACAGGTGAATTTTTGTATAAGACAGCAACTGTGATTGGCCGTCGTGACGAGTAATTTGTCTTCTAGATCTATAACATCTTACTTTTTAGCTTCTTAAACTTTCCATGAACATGACACTTTTAAAATCCTTTACTTCCATTTAAATTAATTATATGTCCCATATCAGACAAAGAATAATAATAATATTAGGTATAGGACGAGCGATTTTTCGAATTTTGTTCTCACCCTGAGATTGGTCACTCATAAGAGATGACCCCTATTGTTTATTATTGTCAGAGGTCACTCGGAGCAACGCAGTACTGTATATAGTCAATGTCTTCTCAAGCTTCAAAGAAGAGGGGCAGATTGCTTTGAATTCCCTAGTTGATATGTACATGAAGAAGTATTTTTAAAAAGGCAGTTTTGCCCACTGATTTTTTTCCATCAAAAATCTGAAATTTTGTCCCAAGTTACATATCAAAATTGTAATCAAACCACTTCTGAAACTACTGCTCAGGGCAAATCAACTAAATAATTTTTTTATGAATGGGGATACTGTATTTTCTGTTACAGGGCAAAGATGGAAAGATCCAATACAAAATGAAGTCATGGAAACCTCTGGATAGATCCCTGCAGACAATTGCAGAGAAGTTGGAGGATCGTACCCGACGCAAACCAGACAAGACACCGTGGGAAAGATACATCACGGAGGGTCTTGAATCACTGAAAAACCAAGAGGCTGATTTCAATCGGCCACCCCCAGAAACAGATAGATTATACATGGGTATCGGAGATGATAACGTAATTGAAGTTCAACACCCAGAAACACCAGATGGCTCAATAGTTAGAGAGGGTTGTCCAACTATCCGCTATGGTAAAATAGGGTCTGGCCGTCCAGTCACAAGATTTGACCATTCTCGCTTAGAATTTGCACAGCGCTATAACATTTCAAGTTATGATCCTGAATTTGATCAGGTCATCGAGTCAATCGTAGGTAATAGAAAAGATAGTTTCTTATTTATCAGAGGAATCGCAGATTACATCGATGGTTCCAAAAACAAGGAATGGCAGCCATATGCCGCTCTAGTTGCAGCCGCAGTCACGAAGACATTTATCCGAATGATTGCGAATCCATATCTTAGTGAAGATGATGATTAGTTTTCAAACTCACCCTAGGCCCATTCTGAATTTTAAATTACTGTATACCTGGAAATTTTCGCTCCTGTTGAATTTTCACCATCATTGCCCTTGGATGTAGAGGGCAAATTTAAAATGAAGGCAAAATATTCAAGATAAATAACTGAAGCATGAACTTTCATGCCATCTGAGAGACTATAGTAATTTTGGACTAATTTCGAGACGGAGTGAATGTGTTTTCTGTCGCAAGAGGGCAAAAATAACCAGGGGCGAAAAAATTTTCAGCACAGTTAGTATTGTTGACCTCTACTATCTGTGTCTGTAAAGGCAAAGGAAATGTCTGTATTGTGTTGGTCCATATGAAAATTACAACTTCCTGTTTGTCCTGGGAAGTAGTATGTTATACAACTGCACTAAAAGCATAGTAAGAAAATCATATACCAATTTTCTTGTATTTTTCAACAAAAAACACAAAAGTTGAGATAGGTAAAGGATAAGAATAAGAATGACTTACAATAGGCTGAAGATAAGAGATAAGGTATTGAGTTATGGCAAATAAGGGGATAAGGATGACTTGAGATAGGACTGGGTAAAAGAATACATTTCAGATGGGATTGCTAAATTGATATAGGATGGGGTTAAGTGCATGAGTTTTTTGAGATGGGATGGGGGTAGAGTATTAAATGTTTATTGTATTCCATATATAATCAGTATCACTGATGTAGGATCCAGAATCTCTGCCATGTTGATGGAATCACAGATGTATTTAAGTTTTATAGAATGGCCATTAAATTTTATCGTAAATGATTACAAGACGTTTAGAACGAAGATGATGAACTTGACACTGATATCATTTGATATAGTGATTATTGATAATAATATTATTCATACATTTCATAATTAAACTATAAAATATCTCTAGAAAAAATGTAAACATAATTTTTGGGATTTTTTTTCCAGTGGTTTAATGTTTATCTTGCTACAGGAAAATCTTACATATTTACTTCAAAAGAAAGGTACAAAATTGAATTTTTTTTTAGATTTTGGCAAGAAAAAAATCTGATCTGAACTTGAATCAGATCAGGATGCGTTCATTATTACATTTGATTTTGAACCGATTAGTCTAGTCACCGATCTTGAGTTGTACTTTTCAGATGGACTGGGTCATTATGGATCTTAAAACTGAAGGCAGCATTTGTTACCTCCTTTGAATTTGCATAATTTTTTAGAAATTGTCCAATCAAAAGTGTCTCTGGACTTTTTAGTTTTCACTGGAGTATTCTGGGAACACTCGATATTTAATGTGAAGTATTTTGGTACTGTGTCTGTATAATTAACAGAAATGATTATAAGCCATCTCATCTCCATCTTTAGATATCTGGAGAACATGTGATGAAGATGATGTAATTGTTATCATAATTTGCAAGTTATGTAGCGATATATAAATACAGTTCCAAATTTCAAAAGGAGAAATGTTTTGCAGCATAAAATCTATAAATCAAACTTCATGGCGGTTGATTTGGCCTTAATAAATATATTAATGTATGCATTGTTTTTGAAACTGTTTCCAGAATGGCTTTAATAGCTGCTGTATAATAATTGCCATAGCAAAATTCGGAATCTTGTAATTAATAAGAAACACCTGCAAAATACAGGTGTACTTCTAGAAGTGCTTCATTTGCTGTTAGGAAGGTGCATAAACCAAGAGTAAAGAGAGACTGGTCAAGGGAATTATTACCAGCCTTTGTTACCCCGTAAATCATAGTGGATTGTTCTATATCTCTCATATAGAGCATTTCACTTTAGATTTAGGTAATGCATCATGTCGGGGATTTGAATTTTCCTTAATATTTGACATTTTCGGCAAATATTTATACCTAAAATTATACAATATGGAGTTAACTTATGCTTAGTGCAAGTAAAACCGTTGTTTATGGCGTATGGTTTACTTTATTTATATCACACGTAAATTTGCTTGCCGTTCAGGTTCTGATTGATTATTTCATGGTTTGTGATACCGTATAGTTTCCAATCTTGAATTACACATGTGAATATTTTGAATATACATTACTTATAGCTTATTTACCAGCAGTCGTTTTGATATGAAATTACCTCTCAAGTTCATATTTTACAGATTTAGCATCTTTATATTCGTATTTTTGTAGGTTGTTGAAAACGTCCATATTAGTTGATTCTTACAATACTATCAATTGGTTGTTTAGCATTTATCAGGTTGTGTTTTCAGTCGTTTAACTCCTTAACCCCTGAAAAACAATGGACTATCCTGTAAATCAAAGACTTGCAATAGTCCAGATGTGTCTTTAGGGGTAAACGGGTTAAAATCTATATAGACCTTACTAGGTTGTTTGTATATTGGTTGTTTAATATGTTTATATAGGTTGTATATTAATCGTTTAACAGTAATATTGTTATTCCTATAGGTCGTTCTATAAAGGTTGTTAAACATTTCAGTTGTTTATCCTTTACATTATTTAACATTATAAGGTTGTTTAATGTGTACAGGTAAACCAGTATATCCTAAACTACTACATGTACCAATTAATTACTATTTAACAGTTAACATACATCATTCAGTATCGTATAAATGTTGAAGAATCAGAAATTCCTGTGCAGTTTAAATTTCAGTGTTTTAAGCCTAAAAACAAATTTGTTGACATAAAATTTCATGGAAATAAAAACATTCTGAGATATCTGACTAGCAGATATGTGCAACTTAATTGAATATGTACTCATGACACTGTGCCATATTGTGTTTCTTCCTGATTTGTATTTTCTTCTCCAGTCGATAAAATTGAGGACATCTAAAACTACAAGAAACAAAGTACAGTGCAAATCATACAGGGTACCTCCATGGCTGAGTGGTTAGAGCATCACACTTTGAACCATGAAGTCTCTCACTTCTGGTCAGCGCTGGTTCGAGCCCCGCTGGAACCTAAGCTGATTTTTTTGTGAGAAGGTTTGCCAGTTTACTTGTGGAAGGCCTTCAGTCTCTTCCCCGGTTTATTGTAACCACCTATGAAAACTGGCCACCACCATGTAACTGAAGAATTGTCGAGAATGGCATAAAACATTCAAAATACAAATGTCGGACATTTGTAAAGGAACCTGTTACTATTGATAGGTGCATTATATTTTAATTTCATTGATAAATGATAACGGTATAAATGAAATTTCCTGATTCTACGGAGGACATGATGTACCATGATAAAGATTCGGACCCATTTAGTATATCCAATTTATGGTATTTCAAAATACTCAAAATATAGATTTACCGGGTTGATGGAAAAGAGGCATTGATTACCTGATACAGGTTTACTTACCATGACGATACAAAAGATATTACACTTTTCATTTGAACTACTTGTCGTATACTTAAGGTACTGTTAGGTCATGTTCTGTTAGGCCTTAGTTAAGATTTAGACTGATTTTCAGTAGGTATAGAGGATATTACAATTTATTGCCCTGGTTGTAGGGAGACATGAGGATTTGTCTACCCAAGGCAGTCATATTTCTCGAGGGCGAAGCCAGAGGAGAATATGGTTGTTGCGGGTAAACAAATCCTCATGTTTCCCTACAACTGGGGCAATAAATTGGTTATTATATCGAAATACAGAATCAATGAAGACTTACAAATAAGCTGCAAGTAGAGTTAAAACGAATGTTTGAATATTTACGGATGAAAAATCAGTAATGGCAAATCAGTAAATGGCAAAAATTCAGATAATTGCCCTTCCAATATTTGATCATAGGCTTAGTACCAGTATGTTACACAGTGTAGCATCATTTTGCCCTCACTGTTTGGTATGGAAAGGGCAAACTGGGTATGGAGAATTCGAAAAAGAGGAATATTTCAGCTCTTATCTTAAGTTTCAAGGTTACATCATTCTAGTAGTTCTCAGTCAAGCTATTTCACTGCCTGGTATATATCAGTTTTGCCCTAGCACCTGCAGGATTAGTTTTTGTAGAATTGTGTGTATCATATATCATATTTCCTCAGCAGGTCCCTAAATTGTAGATCTAGATACTGAATATTTGATTTTTATTTATATGTAGTAATATATGGTAGACTACATATCTAACTTCTTTCAGGTTACAAACATTTTAGTGACTATGAATACGATACTAATTGTTTAAAAATCTATTTGATTAAGTCTGCAAAAAAAATATTTTTTGTTTTTCTCTCCATTATTTGATAGAATAATTTGTGATTTTTTTGCGCTGTTATAAATATTAAAAATTTAGTGTGTATATGCTTAAGTCGGTGCATTTCTGAGGTCAAATGTCATGACCTTGTTAAACCTTTGTGACACATAAGTCACTTTTGAACACGATTGAAACAAAATGTTAATGTACTTAATTCGCATTAGTGCTCTTACATATCAGATAGATAATGCTACTATGACATTTTTGTCAGGTGTGTGAGATTCAAGATCTCATTTTTATGTGGTGATTATTGCAATTGAAATATTTTCTTTTTTATTTTCTAAGTACTTACTACTGCTTTATTGTATCACATATCTACCAGATGTGTGGTTGTGGTTGTCAAGGCAACTTTTTCTGTGAAACCCTATTAGTTTTCAGAGAAAAGGGTACAGATCAAACTCCTCATTATCTGGAAAAATGTGAAAAAGGAAATTTTTGGAAATTTGACTCTTGGGTCTATTTTCTTGTAGGGGATAAAATGGTTGACTATACAAGATTGTTTATCTGTGTTTACCAAAGAATTATTTGTGAATGTTTTTGCTTTGTAATTCACAAGATAGACCCCGGTTCTGATATAAACAGTGCAGGAGGCGGGAATGTCAGGATCTAATGTCTGGACATCCCTTTGTTGTATATTTTTTGGGTCAGTTTTTTGTTATTTATCTAGGAAATCTATATAAGAGCCCTGTATTACAACATTGTACACGTTTCTTGTATTTATTGTTGTAGTTTTGGTTGTGATATTCTTCTAATGATTTAGATTATGAATTGTTGGCCCTCCTGGCCAAGTGGTCTAGGCATTGCACTTTAAACCCTGAAGTTTCTCACCTCAAGTCATTGCCAGTTCCAGTCTCACTTGAACCTAAGTTGATTTTGTAAGAAAGTTTGTCAGTTTACTTCTGGAAGGCCGGTGGTTTCCTCAGGGGTACATTGTAACCGGGTTCTCTACCCCACAACTAAAAACCATATTACTGAAAAATTTTGAGTATGGCATGAAACAAAATTAAAAATTAAAAAAAAAAAATTATGTTTGTATCTGTGTGAAGTTAAAGGAGTTTTAATCTGAAGTGACAAGGTCCGTTATATAGGTTTCATAAATAGCAAGCCATCAATGTTTTAAGCTTAATGCTATATATCACTGTTTTACTTCAACTTGTGTGCTACCTCTCTGTCAAAAAAAATAAATAAATAAAAGTGAATTTTCACATATTATTGAGGTGAAGTCAAATCCATCATTTTTTTGGAAAGATGAATAAAATGTTCATGTTTCAATACAGAATATCTTAATTCTATTCAAATATGATAAAATCTTATTGTTAATAAGTTGTTTATATGAAAATCAAATTTACTTAGATTTGCTCAAGTTAAATGCTTTGTTTAGTAGAATGCTTTATGTTAGAAAATAAGAACGGCATAAGTTTGTGGCTATCATTCACTTGATAAGAAGGAGTTAGGTATAGATACTGTTGACTTGATTGAGGATATTTTCACACTCTTGTTTTTTCATTTTTTTGGCCGTATTATAGCCTGGATTCCTGGCTCACTGATACTAACACTGTCAATCGTTGTTGTAGAAATGCACAATAAAGATATCACAAATGTATTGTTTTCTACATTTGCAAGAATCTGATGTGATTGCCTGTTTGAATACCAAGATGGATACCGCCATTTTCTCTGTTTACTAATACGTACATGCGCATTCTCTATATCTGGTGTCTTGGTCACGTGATAATTTTCAGTCCTGTTTAGCGCTGATAAGTTGGTCACAGGGATTGTATTACACCTGTCCCTGTCAACGAAGGATATTTGGGCCAGGATCCCAGGCTTGTCGTATTACAGAACAAGTACCAGTCTACGAACTTGCAATGTCTGTCAGGGTCAGCAGTTCGGTTTGGCTGTTGCGTTCAGGCTCTGTTGTGATAAAACAGTTTAGCATCACATTATAACTTCACAATATGATAAGACATCAATATTAGTTGACCATTATGTTTTACTTTGACCTGGACTTTTTAGATACAATGTTTTGCAGTTTGGCCATACTACCTTTAGTGATTTCTCGTTTAAGGTTTTTTTTTTGTTTACACATTGAATGCAAAGTGGAATTATTGTTCAGTAATAAACATATAGTCAGTTTTTTTATTGGTAATGACATTTATTTACAATTGTGACTTTTTTTTGGTAAAAATGTGGAATAATTTCTCTACGATGATTGATCAGTAGTGGTATTGTCATTAGATATGTCACTTGAATGCTTCCATTTACCATAGTAACTGTGATGCTTATGTTTTGTTATATAATCTCCAAATCATGGTTAAATGCAGACTTTTGTAGGTGGTATGTTTATATATACATGTATTTATTTGTATTATCCCGAATATACTTGAAGCAAAATGTCCTCAATTGTAAAAATTCTTGATATCTAACGGAACGATCTGTGAACGAATAGTAAAGGTATTTAAAATGGCCGCAAAACATAAAAATCAAAATCAAGTGATTTATATTAATCAATGATGCACCTTCCTTTTGTAAAATAAACCAAACTTTACCAATGTAAAAGATGGTTGTAGATGAATAAATAATATTTTGAAATTTTTGTTGTGCAAATTTTTACCAGTGATATTTTGGTTTCCAATTCCTGTTGAGTCATAGGAATTGTTTTTTGGTTGTCCTTTATTTCTTTTATATTTTAGTGTATGAGCAAGGAAAGTTTGACATTTTTTCACATACAAATACATGAAATATTTACAGATCTTTTTTTCTGTCTATTACTGTGATGTTACATTGGTGATGGTTGATCCATTGTCAGTATTATCGTTTTATTTCACATGGAGACTATGCCAGGGTTTGGGAATATAATTCAGATATTTTATGTGTGTGATATTTTTTTTTTTTCATTTTTATTCTTATATTTGTGTCGGTAGTGAAAAATATCAGAATAAATTCAGTGTTTTTTGTATAACTGTTTTGACTTTGTGGAATTTGAATATTCAGTCCTACAAGCAGCCCCTATTTCCTATTAAAGTCTGAAACTCTTTCTATGATATTTTGACTAAAACAGCCATTATTCCTATAATACCCCTATCGTTTTGTTTTTGATTGGGAAAATGACTTTTAACCTGTGTGTTTCTATTGCATTAATGCATAGATAAAATTATAATAAGCTGAAGATAAAAAAAATGAAAAAGGATGAATTTCCAGTTTTACAAGGTCAGGGTTACAGGGACAATGCTCCTGATTCCATCACAATTACCTCTAATATTAGACATTTAAATAGGCCATGGCTCTTGGCCAAGCCTTTGCCCTTCCCCTCTACTTTGCAATATGATATATTGGAATAAATTTGGATTTAGGGGGGGAAAAGGAATCTTGTGTATTTTCCAGCTCAAAATTTTGCATATATAGTATTGTTAAAATATAGATCTTTATGTCTGTTCTTACTGTTATAAAATTATAAACTTGAAGTGAAGTCATTTCCTTATCCGGAATCCCTGGTATAGTCTCCCGATTTCTATAGCATTCCATAAATTGTGCGCCATATTTATCTTCTGTTAAACTGTTTGATGTATAGTTTAATTCACTGTTCTGTTCCTTGTTGAAGATTGTTGTTAAAAATCAAACAAATCAGTACTGTATATTATATATTAAGACCCCTTACACCACCACGTATCATAGTGAACTCTTCCAATTTAATGGGATGAATGAGTCTACTGTAGATTTATTTTGGTGAAAGGGACAAGTGGGATGTGTCTATTTGGTAAGTGATTAGGCCATCATTTATTTCTAGTGCATTTTATGGAATTTGTTAACTTCCACATTTGTGATTTTTATTAAATGTTGTGACTAATATGGATACAGTTGTATTATCAATGAACTGTAAGTAAAATGTGCAACTCGGTGTCTTTAAAATATTGTTAACTTTAATGTTGAAAAAAGACAGTTTTAGTGCATAGTTTTGTTTTTTCTGTACCATTTGAACATTTACAATATGTATGTAGATTTTTAAAGTCTATTAAATATACTATATACTTTCTTAGCATGCTTTTGTATCACCTAGATATAGGCTTTTATAAAACATTGATTGTAACAACAACAAACTCATTGGACTATGATGTAAAGAAAAAATATTGAATATAAATTTATTTTGGCAATGACAAAATTTTGAGAGTTGTTCTATAGTAAATGTTGTAAAATAATTTTTCACTTTTAAAATCTACGGATTTCTTGTTTAATCAGGAATCACACTTAGGAAAATGCTAGACCTCGCATGTAACAATTATCTGCCATGCATTGAGAAAATGTTTTGGTATGCCAGAGAAAAGCAAAGTTCCATACCACCAACGTTTTCTGCTTTATATATATATCTATCTGGTATGTGCAAATATATATATATATATATATATATATATCTGGTATGTGTATGTATCAACATCAAGGTTGCGGAATTGGCATGGAAATCTAGGCTTGTGTCATACTCTCTAATCATAATTACCATTTAATGATTTGTCCCGACCCTTTCAAAGTCAGTTACTAGTCTTGAAGATGTGATTAAATAGATCTTTTCATTGTGAATAAATACATGCGTGAATAAATGCATACTAAGATGTAAGTGAGATTCAAGTACTATACTATTATCACCTTTATATGAAATATTATTAATTCCATTAACATTACTGGCATCGTCGTAAAACCAGTCTGGAATTGCTCTACTCTTTCCTACCCGTGGTCTCATGCAAGTAAAATAGCTCATAGCTAATGAATATGTATAAGGAGTAGGTGTTGTCCACTTTATCCAATGACAACGTAAGTTATCGCATAGTCTGTTGATACAATACAATTCTGAAACTGTTTAAAATCCTCTATCTGATTGGTTGATGAATGCGAACACCGTTTACACACATTGGCTGAGGGTTCATGAATATTAAAAATAAATATGAGAGATTCCAGTTGCATCAGGCCACAGGTAGGAAAGATCATACCGATTCATGACCGTGGTTTTACTATGTTGCAGTACTGGTACATATAGGTCATACCAAAAGTCAACTAAGTATGTATATCAATACATATAGTTCATACCATATGTGTTTTAAGTTAAAAGCAGTACATATAGGTCATTAAAAGTCAACTAAGCATGTATATCAATACATATAGTTCATACCATGTGTGATTTAAATTAACATCAGTACGTATAGGTAAAAAAATATGTAGTTTTACAGTACAGAAGTGTTATGCCATGTGATGTAGTGGTTTGGGGTATTTTTTTTGTTTGTTAAAGTTTTGTTTTGTGACAAATATATCTTATTGAATCAGTGATAACAAAGACCTATTTGTAAAAAGTAATCAACCAATTGGATACAGTCTTGAACAAGTTTTATAAGTGTAGTATTAACAGTTTTCTAGAAAAGCGTATCAGCTATAGATCCATGATCATGGCTAGTGGGGTTCTTAGTTAGCATCTTATGGTATTGTTCTGTTTTGTTTATTCATTTCATTTTCTCTTCTTTTTTACTTTTTATGTAAATGTAGTCACATGACGACTTTTTTTTATGATTTAATGATTTCTGAATCACTGCTAATAATGATGCGTAATATATCCAATTGGACAGTTCTGTATATATACAAAACTACATGTATGTTTCTATGTGTATCATCAGACTGTAAGAGGTTATTGTAGTGGAAGGATTCAACTCTAGCTCTGCTCTCATTGAATCCTTTCGCTGCAACATTTAAGTGCAGTGTGATGATACGGATAAAAAGTTGTGGTTTTGTATTTATCCCATGCCCCTTATTTATTTTAATTGTGTACAAATTTAAAATTCATTCCTCTTTTAATGTTCAAACCACAAACCCAATCCCATCAAATATTTTGGATGAATGAAATTCCACGAAAATATTTTCGGCAGAATTTCCATATCCAACTGCAGTGTGACATATTGCATTGTCTTTTTGAACTCTGTATTAAGACTGTATGATTACAAATGCATGGAATAAAGTTATTTAATTAGATTCCTGCATGTTATTTACACTTGGACAGTTGTCAATGAATGACAGTTTCAACATTACATACTCGAAATTATTTTTCCACAAAATTGGTTGCATTTTTTATGTATCATCACATTATTTTTGTTTCTCATCTGAAAATAAAGAATATCTAGAATCTTTGAAAAAGAAAAAAAGATACGAGTGATTTTTGTTATTATAAAGACAACCAGACTTTTTGCTGAAGAGAGGCATTAGTTTTTATAAAAGATACTTCTTCTTAAGGAATGAAATTATGTAACAGTGTGTCTGAAATGGTTCTTAATTTATACGTATACAATAATCTACACACATATATATATATATATATATATATATATATATATATATATATATATATATATATATATATATAAACACGCTTAATCTTGCAATAAACTTGCTTATATAATGTACCACATTTGTCTTGTCTATTTTAAGGCTCACCCAGTTGACAAGAATATGCATTTGATGTAAACTTTGGAGCATTCTAAAATTCTTCTCAAAACAAACGAGGCTTAAAATCTTCAAACTTTTTCAGTATTTAGCACTTCTATAGTTAATACAGGAATTGTGTTTACCCGTTTTGGATCCTTAATTGATCCTAGTGCCTTTTTATCTGCTAACATTATGCAGCTTACCATAGGGAACAAATGAAACTTGAGAAGAGTTTGAAAATGTCTTGCAGTTTACAAAATACCTTAATATTTTCCGTTAACTGAGGTGTATGAAACCTTGACATTTTGACCCATCACAATGACACGTTCTCACAATGGTCCTTGGTTAATTCTTAACAACTTTCTCATATACCTTTGTATATAGAAAGTCAGTTTTGAGTTAATAAGCCTTTTATTTAAAGGAACATTAGCTGTTTGTTTTTTGGTTTTTTTCAAAATTTTGTTTTCCCATTTTACTAATTGAGATTGATATACAATAACAAAAAAGAGATATTCACAGGCATAAAAATTCTTAAATTTCCTATATATTTTGAAAAACCCAGGTTTGGCACTTTTTCAATGGCAAATGATTAACGCAACCTTACTAATTGTATATGAATACCACACTGGACCTGACCTTATTTTCACAAAATATATAGGAATATTATATTTTTATCCCTGTGTATAGCTCTTATTTGTTATTGTACATCAAGTACAAGAAGTAAAAGTAGAAAAAATCGAAATACTTCTTGGGAAATGCCCCTTTAACACTAAACCCATGATGCAGCTTCACATGGGTACAGTTCCTGCTAAGTGTGGTTGAAATTGGCCCATTGGTTCTTGAGACTAAGTTGATAATGTTTAAAAGAAGACACAAAAAACTCACATTTTCCATTCTGTGACTTTGACCACTCTTTCACAATGTCTGTCAACGTCTAATTAAGTGTCAAAACACGTGATCGTGTAACCAACAGAATGAATATAAAAGCCAAATTACTCAGAATAGGGAAACTTTTCACAAAAATATAGTTCCAGTTATCCAACCAGGATTGAATAATCTGTGGTCATTATGTCCCCCTTGAGCATATTTTTATGGGGATATTTTCATAACCATAGGGCATAATAACAAAAACAATATGTAGATAACTAAAGTAGATCTAGCAATTTCATTTTACAAATAGTTCATGTACAAATGTATATCACAACTAGGAAGTTGATGGTCATTGATTCCAAAGAAAGATAAAGTCAAGAGCACTGGTTCTATACCATGAATATGTCATATCGGTCTGCGCTGAGCTGTCACAGTGGTCTAAGAATAATGGGGACATTTTTCATTTTGTATGGTCATTTGCCCTATGCTCTCCTCTGGTTGGACTGCACAATAATTCCTATATTTATAGCAATTTTGAAAAAGTATTTCGCCTCAAATAGTATTTTATTCTATGACAAAGCTAAAGATATATTCAAAAGGGCAGATAGCTTATAAAGAGAAAAAATTACTGTCCGCGTGGCTCACTTTGGAAATAGGAAAATCGTCCACAGTACTTTTATTATATCACCTATAACATAAGTTTCACCCCTCCCAATTAAGAAAGTTTTCTAATTACTAAATACAGCACCCAGTTCTCGATTTTTAAAACCAAGCCAACAATATCCACGGAAATAGTTTTTGGTAGGCAACAATACAACAAGATATGTTTCTCAGGTGAGTGTTTTTGTTAATTTATATCCTGGCGCCCATGGTGGAGGACTTGTTAACTTAAACGTCGAACATAACTGTATCGACTAAAACCAACTAATAAATAAAAGCATTCAGTAAATTATAAAGGGGATTCAATAGTTTATGGTATTACATGTTTTTAGTTAATAGAGGTACTCGTTATCAAAACATCAATAACATTTTGTGTAGGATCACTGTTAAAATGGCCTTAGCTATGTTTTTTTTTTCCAAAAATTTCTTTACTTTTTTACTACATAGACTGATATACAATAACAACAACAAAAAATATACCCAGGTATAAAAACTCCTGTTTTCTTATATACATGTATTTTGAGAAAACTGCTTGAGAAACCCAGTTTGGTAATTTTTCACTTGTAATAGATTAATTCAACCTTACCCGTTGTATATGCATACCACACTTGACCTGACCTTTTTTTCACAAAATATATAGGAATATAAGATTTTAATATGCCTGTGTATAGCTCGTATTTCAGCTTGATGTTTAAGTACAAGATGGAAAAGTAGAAACAAATCAAAGTATGTTTTGGTTAACAGATAATGCCCCTTTAAATCTCATATAGGAAATCCATCACTTTGACTTCCTGTGCTAAGTTATTGCCAGGCACAGTCATTCTCTTTATTAAGATATTCAAGCCTTCTCATGACTTTGGCTACCTGTGCTTATTAATTGCCCACAGCACAGTCACTCTGTGATAAGATGTTTCACTGTGTCCGTGACTTTGACTACCTGTGCTCAGCCAGCAATAACCCAAAGCACAGTCACTATGTGTTAAGATATTTCAGTTTCCTCATGACATTGACTTTGACCACAACACAGTCACTCTTTATGTTGCGATGTTTCAGTCTCCTTTTGTTGTTCAAAAGCCATTAGTATAAAGCTGAACATGTCATATATGAAGTACTCGATAGCGGTCCGTTTTTTAACAGATATTATTTTTCATACACAAACTTTGCAGACATTGACTCAATAATTATGTATACAGAAAATGAAGGAATTCTGCTCATTGGTCCATTAAAAGAAGATTTTGAAAGATGTACTATGATCCTAGCCGCTTTTCATTCGCAGACTTTATCCGGCTTTACACCGGGATATTTTCTGCAAAATTGAATTAAAATTAAATTCTGGTTCTTGAGAAGTCGAAAATATGATTTACAACAGACAAAACAAGAATGAAATAATTTCTTCTCCTGATTACAAATAAAACACATAAAGTGAATACATTATAGTGAATCAAGAGGAGGAAATATAAGAAATCAAACAAAACTGAATTAATATGACAAAGTATGAAAAGACGTCACAAAAGTCCCAAACATTAAAGGGGCATCAGCTGTGTTTACCAAAAAAGATTATTTGAATTTTTTCAACTTTTACCACTTGTACTTGATGTACAATAACAAATAAATGCTATACACAGACATAAAAATCTTATATTCCTATATATTTTGTGAAGTTAAGTTTAGGTCCAGTGTGGTATTCTATACAAATAGTAATGCTGAGTTAATCAGTTGCAAGTGAAAAAGTGCCAAACCCGGGTTTCTCAAGCATATTTCACAAAATATAAAAATTTAGCAAATGTTTTGCTTGTGAATATCTCATTTTTGTTATTGTACACAAATCTAAGAAATGAAAAAGGAAATGTTAAAACACATTGAAAAAAAGTCCATAACGTACAATTCTTAGCAAACATTATAACATAATACCAAAGTTATAATGCTCAAGACGATCGTTACCGTCAATTAGACTACATTAGATGAGCCCCGTAAATGACAATATATATATATATATATATATATATATATATATATATATATATATATATATATATATATATATATATATATATATATATATATATATATATATATATATATATATATTAGAACTTTGGTGAGTTGTACTTCAATGAGTCAAATTTCTTCCTGTTTCGAACTATTGACGAAGTTCCGTATAATTTTGTTATTTAACCCTTCTTATAAACAATCTATAATTCGAACGTTTATGAAATATATATATAGTAGAACTTCGGTGAGTCAAATTTCTTGCTGTTTCGAACTATTGACACAGCTCGATATACTTTTGTTATATAACGCTTCTTATAAACAATTTATAATTTAACTTTCTCAAGTGATTCGTAGTCAAAATTAAATGTGTACGGAATCTAAGCATGATAATTCTTCTCCTTCTCATAAACTTTTAATGCTTCCATTTCACAAAAAAATTAAGTCAATGTTAGCACTAATTATTAAATATTATGACCATATTTGTCCTATAAAACCTCAGAAACAAAGCTCGTGTGATTCTAGGTTACATCTATAACCATGAGTCGAGGTATAGGTCTACCAGGGTAAAGTGGCACATCCTGGTTCAGTCAGAAATCAAAACAATACGGGCTACTTTCTAAAAATAGGTTGTACAGGAAAAACATATTGCCTTGCACGGACTCCATGCATTACTAAATCTCTAATACTTTTGTGACGACACGTAGCTTGTCACCACTGTTGTGATATGATTTAGACTCGCTGTGTTTGTAAACATGTGCCAATATACCTTGGAAGACATGTTCTGATGTTTAGAACTTTTTAGGTGGTCCCTTGAACTTCGGCTCACCGAATGTTTGTATATATATATATATATATATATATATATATATATATATATATATATATATATATATATATATATGAGAATGATGAAAACGACGTTTTGCTCTTGCTAAGTAACATTTATTATCTTTAATAACATTCAAACATAACCAGCCAATAAATAAAGAATAAAGGAAAAAATCAACGATATAAACAAAAGAGAAAAGACAAAACAATTTGATTTTAACAGAAAAACTAACTTCATAACAAGAGTGCCTAATGTAAAATTGGTAGAATTTTGTTTTTGCCTCACAATAGGTACACGTGGTATATATTATAAAGAACAAATGTGACAATAATGTATCATGTGTTACGTATCCAGGTATATATTATAAAGAACAAATTTGATGATAATGAATCATGTCTTACATAACTCTCTTGTAATTCAAACAAAATTCTTTTTTCAGAATTCTAAATACTTTACTGTAATTCAACCGATGTTCTTCTTTTTTAGAGTTTTATATATTTTATTGTAATTCAAGCAATGTTCTTTTTAAAGATGTATATATTTTATTGTAATTCAACTAATGTTCTTTTTGAAGTTGTATATATTTTATTGTAATTCAACCAATGTTCTTTTTAGAGTTTTATATATTTTACTGTGATTCAAACAATGTTCGTTTCAGAGTTGTACCTAATTGACTGTTATTCAACGACGTATCTTTAAAGTTCATAATTTATAGATTTGCTTATATTTATTACGATAAAGACGAGTTGAATGCTTTGTAAGAATGACATCATTGAGAAATATCTTTAATCATTTTCCTTTGATTTTGTTTTAGACAAATGGGTCAAATTTGATGACTTAGAAAAATAGAAACAGGTGAATGACTGAAAGTTTGATAATTTTCAAAATGCAAACCTGAAAAGGATTGTTTAGTCAGCAGTCCTATATGAATGCGTTTTAAATTAAACAGTAGCTTTGTATTGAGGTGTAAATAGCTGAGCATAGGGAACGTTTACATCTCAAGTTCATTTCCACTGACTTTTACGACCAAGTAAATTGATACTGAACTGATAATATGACCATTTATATGGAATACAAGAATTATTAATGATAATTTAATACTCATGAATTAATAATTAATTCATTAATTAAGAAATACAAAAGTCTTATTTGCAATCGATTAGATGTATATTTTGTATCATTATTATCAGTATTTGATCAAACAGAAGTAGATCTATATCTAAATTATCTAAGCTGAGAAGATAAAGTATTAACTGTAATGCCTTACAAAATTACAACTTTGGTTTAGGGAGCTTTATCAGAATCACGAGTTATCTCCCCTTTCAGGGAAGTTATATTGTGGTAATTACTACTACTATATTTTCTCTGTAAATTATATTGTACATGAATCAAGTGACATGTGAGTGTTACATGACAGATCAATATATAAAGAGAAGCACAATGAATGTGTATGTTCTGTCCATTATAAAGTTTTAAAAACATGTTATGATTTAGAGTTCTCTCGGGTAGTTTTATGTCTTAAGCAAATGTTGATTAACATCAAGTATTTAAGTATATGCCGCAAAGTGTGTGTGAGAGAGAGAGAGAGAGAGAGAGAGAGAGAGAGAGAGAGAGAGAGAGAGAGAGAGAGAGAGAGAGAGAGAGAGAGAGAGAGAGAGAGAGAGAGAGAGAGAGAGAGAGTGAGTGTGTTGGTTGATATTTCGCAATATTTTTTAGACATAATATCTTGACCCATAACTACTTATATTTTACAATTTTTATATATAAGTAGATGGCATGTTTTGTCGTTCTTGAAATTATGCGTCTGGTGCTTTTGGTGTCTCTATGCAGTCACATTCTGTTATGAACTCGACCTGAAAATATACATCAACAACTCAAATCACAAAGAATCATTACAGAGCCTGATAATTCACCGGACTTACAGTTTAGCCCATCATTACCTGTAATCAAGGCTGGTTATATAAAACAAGAGGCCCAGCCGAGCCTAGTAACTCACCGCATTTACACATAAGCACATGTTTAACAGTAATCAGGCCTGGTTATATGAAACAAGAGACTCAACCGAACCTAATAACTCACCGGACTTACACATTGGCCCATCATTACCAGTAATCAGGCCTGGTTATATGAAACAAGAGACTCAACCGAACCTAATAACTCACCGGACTTACACATTGGCCCATCATTACCAGTAATCAGGCCTGGTTATATGAAACAAGAGGCTCAACCGAACCTAATAACTCACCGGACTTACACATTGGCCCATCATTACCAGTAATCAGGGCTGGTTATTTGAAACAAGAGACTCGCCTGACCCCGATAACTCACTGGAATTACACACAAGCAAATATTTACCTTTAATCAGGGCTGGTTATATGAAAGAACAGGCTCAACCTAGCCTACTAACTCACCGGACTTACACATTGGCCCATCATTACCAGTAATAAAGGCTGGTTATATAAAACAAGAGGCCCAACTTACCCCGATGACTCACCGGACTTAAACATAAGCCCAGCACGACCCAGTAATCAGGGCTGGTTATATGAAAGAACAGGCTCAACCTAGCCTACTAACTCACCGGACTAACACATTGGCCCATCATTACCAGTAATAAAGGCTGGTTATATAAAACAAGAGGCCCAACTTACCCTGATGACTCACCGGACTTAAACATAAGCCCAGAATGACCCAGTAATCAGGGCTGGTTATATAAAACAAGAGGCCCAACTTACCCTGATATACTCACCGGACTTAAACATAAGCCCAGAATGACCCAGTAATCAGGGCTGGTTATATAAAACAAGAGGCCCAACTTACCCTGATGACTCACCGGACTTAAACATAAGCCCAGCATGACCCAGTAATCAGGGCTGGTTATATAAAACAAGAGGCTCAACTTATCCTGATGACTCACCGGACTTAAACATAAGCCCAGCATGACCCAGTAATCAGGCCTGGTTATATGAAAGAAGAGGCTCAACATAGCCTACTAACTCACCGGACTTACACATTGGCCCATCATTACCAGTAATAAGGGCTGGTTATATAAAACAAGAGGCCCAACTTACCCTGATGACTCACCGGACTTAAACATAAGCCCAGAATGACCCAGTAATCAGGGCTGGTTATATGAAATACGAGGTTTAACTGTCTGTGATAAATGACCTGGTTCAGCATTATCTCTTCTAAATATACCATTTTACTACGTCAAAATATATAATGTGTCCATTGGTACAATGATAGACATCAGATTACATTAAAAATGGTTTATATTCTAAAAATACATGCTCTTTTCTTACAATTTTTTATTTCACAAATTTCCAGAGTATTAAGTTGTTTCTATTTTTTGGAAATATCTTCCAGGGATATCTTTAGTATCTGAAATACTTACCACTTTTGTAGCATTCGTTTTATCGCCGCAAACAAGGGTTACAGGGTGTGTGAACTGTGTTTTAGCTTTACAACATCGGTCAGGCGAATTTCCGCATCCTCCTTCACATGTCCCAGTATCAATCAGATCCGAGGAACAGCCATCACTGTTTTTAATTCTTATCTTATTTGGCATCTTTGTACAATTTACCGGATATACTGAAAAAAATACAAGAAGGGTTATTTCAGTATGCATTTTGTATTAATTATCGATAATATTCTGTATCAGAGATGGCATCAAGTAAAGTTATAATCAGAGTCATCTTAACAGATATTATTACTTCGTTTAAAATTTGTTAAATTTTGTGACAAGAATCTTTGACAGAAATCAAAGTATTATAAAAAGAAAACAAGCAGCCGAGATCTGGTCGAAATAGATCACATGAGCACAATAAACAAATGTCAAAAGAAGACTGAGAAGGATATGTAAGCTAAATTAAGCACACAAGAATTTTACCAAGCTAAAACATTATATTTCTTGGGAGCATAGGAGATGAAGGAGTATGCCAAAGGAGTGGGACTTGTTTTGTCCTACCCTGGATTTACCTCAACGGCACACATGATAGAAAAAAACAACCAACATTGATATTGGAGAAACACGGACCTCTGGAAATCCAGAGATGGGACCAGGTGCCATGGAGGAGTAAGCATCCCCTGTTGACCGGACACACCAGCCGCGAGACCACAGTTCTCCACCCTGAATGTAACCATGACTGGATTTTTGTAGGGGACCAAAAGCGCTTCAAAGCTTCATCAAAATCTTTTCAGTAGCACTGAGAAACGCAGACTTTGAAAAACTACCTTCTTTTCCTTTTTGCAGTCTCAAAAAAATTATAGAAAAATTCGCAAAACTAATTTCAGAACATTTCTACCACAAAAGCATCATTTTCCCTTAATATAAGTAAAACACATAAAATTGAATGGAAATGAGAAAATATGAAAAAAGTCAAGAAACATGTCAAAAAATTTTATGGGGAAAAAATAAGTTGAATCATAATTCCATTAAAATGGAATTACTACTTCAATTCATGCAGTCGAGAGAAATTTCAAAGAGTGGTACTTTCTGGGACTATTTTGGCCAAAACAAAGCCCACAAATTTGGTAGAGGACCTTGGGTACGAGAACGTACTTCCTGAAAAGTTTCATCAAAATCACCCTCAGTGTTTTCGAAGAACAAGCTGCCAGTGTGAAGAATACCCCTTCTTTTGGATTTTTAAAAAATCATAACAAATTTAAGAAAAATAGATTTCAGCAAAAATCTCTGATGAAACCATTAAAATGTCAAGGGGGGAACCAAAGAAATCATACAAAAATTAATGTAAATGACAAAGCCCGAAAAGACATCAACAATAAATTTTTAAGATTTCTACAAAATTTAATCACTCAGAAAATATTCGTTTTTTTCTATTTATGCTGCCGCTTGAGACCTATTTGACCCCGCTCTGGATCCATCCCCGAGATAATCTGGCAAAAAATATTAAATTGATACATGCCCCCTGTAATTTATTAAAATCAGTCAGTGATATTGGGGAAAAGGTCTAAACTGTACAATGTTTTACATGCAAATAGACGGATGATGGACATGGAGTGATCATAACAGCTCAGTTGAGCTAAAATGCCACCCATCATTCCTTCTTGTCGTCTTAAAATTTTATAAAAAACTTATTTCAACAACTTTTTCATGTAATTACAGATGGCGCATATAAAATGTATGCATCAATGAATCAAGGTAGGACCAAAGAAATCATACAAAAATAAATGTAAATTATCAAGTCTGAAATGACCTAAAAAATCCGTAAAAACGGATTAAGTTTCCAATTTCTATAAACAAAAACGAAAACTAGAATCCATTCTATTTACCCATCACCCGAACGACAAAAGTAATGCCAAAAAATTTGGTCATGTGAAGTGTTAGCATCTAATAGAAATGCAGAAAACAGAATGCTAAAAAAGAATTAAATTTTATGAAAATACACATATTGTTTTGTCTTAAGCCATTTTACCGTCACACTGTCCGATATTAACGACTTCATATGGTTCGGCTTTGTCACATGCTGCTGCATGGACCTCACAGGGGTTCTTAAAGGTTTGTGTTACATCTCCGATCTTGGCACAGACAGGATCTTCTTCAGCTCCAGTACAGTTGGGACATATGCACTCAGCTTGTTCCATTACAATCACACACACTTCCCCGACTCCCGTGCAGTTTGTGTGTGCACAAGCAGCTAAAAATCAAATAGTATCATTAGTAGTGATTGCTAAATCTGAAAATGAAAGACATACTTCTGTTCAAAATATCACCGACAAAAATATGTAATATCTATTTATCAATTAATTGTGTATTGCAAAATTAAAAGAGTATTGCGTATTAATCTGGAATGAACTAACAGGGAGGTAACTCTGGATAAATTAGTGTAAGGGGAGATAATCAGTGTGCAGAATGTATGATCACATATAAAAAAGCCTACATGAGAACTAACACATTATAGAGTGTTTGCACCCGACCAGTGTTTTAATATATTTCTGGTCATACATGAAAATTACAAGAAGATTTACGGTGTTTTACGTCACTCTCAAAAAATTTTTTGTTTATATGATGGCGGTTTGTTGGACGAGAGAACCAATGTACAAAGTATCTGGTAAGAGACTATCAGTTTTCCACAAGTAATCTACTTAAAATTCCTCACAAAATCAGCTTAGGTTCCAGCGAAGCTTGAACCTTCGCTGACAAGAAGTGAGATATTTCTCCAACCACACGGCCGCGGATGCCGAGTTGACTGCCATTAGAGAAATATGTTTTACAGCGCATACAAACTTTTTTGTATGTTCATTGCCAAACTCTGCAATGTTTTGAATTCAGCTTAAAGCCAACACATCACTAACTAAATATTATGTAATTAATTACTCAGATTTGGAAACTCAAATCTTTAAATTTGCTTGATTCTTAAATTCATAATTATTCAGCAATACAGTGGGAACCATAATGGGTTACTGGGTCATCCAGAGAGAAGCAGCCTTCCAAACGGAAAAATTCACAAAATCAAATTAGGTTGGCTGTGAGCTCTCCGTGGACGGTCAGTCACAAGCATAATGGCTGTTTAAATTTGTCAAGGACTATATCCAAGATATATATTCTGTCAGTCTATGCTTATGTTGGATCATCCACCCATGCCTTAGCTTTTTATGCTACCGACCGTCTATAGAGCCATGGAAGGCAGTCATATGACTCATTATAACCCAATGAAATGACAATATTTTAAGTCGACTCAAAATTAATTGATTTATCATGATTCTACGGAAGTTACGATATCTGGATTTTGTATTAGTTATATCATTAAATCTAAAACTGATTGTGCATATGGATGAAAAGTGATGACCTCTGACCTCGGGCAACTTTTTAGAAAGTCAAGAAAACAGTATATGATGATAAAAATAACACGTGTATTACAATTTGGACAAGGATCTCCATAACATATCTTTGTCTGTTCAGTTGGGTACTTCTGACGCTGGAAGTCATTCAACGTCACTTTTGGTTCACGTGTCCTTGTCTGATTGCCTTCTCCACATTCTTCACTACAGTCGGACCACTGTGTCCAGTCTGTAAATGAAGGCGCTGAAAAAGACAAAATAACGACATCATTACGCTTTAGCTACATATCAAAAGAGCATGTTCATTAATGTAAATCCGGTTTTATTCATGAGAATATTCATCAGAACCTGATACAAAAAAGTGAATTTGTCAGGTACAATGCAATGTTCTTGGGCTTCATTTTAGCCAACGTTTTAGAAAACAGTTGATATTTATTGTGAGTTCACATCAGAACATGGGTGTACAGAGGATAACTTTAGTGATGAAGTGTGACAATAGATTGACGAAATGGGCATTCGAAACCGCGAAAAATTAGTCTCGCGAAAATATTCGAATTTACAGTAGTATGATTTAAAATTGAGTATATTCATTAGAATTCCTACCAATCCCCGATATTTCACTGACCAAACTTGTTTCCTCGGACAAGTTTGTTTCACCCTTCACATATTAATTGCCGGTGCAAATTTTGTTTAAAACAATGCAAAAATGCATAAATCTTGTGACAAAGATACCGTTGTGTCTCAGGCGGACAGCTGATTATTGCCGTGACTGTTGTGTCTCCGGCAGACCACTTATGTTTCCCCTGACAATGATTCTGCTGTCTCACGGAGACAGCTTATGTTTCCCATGACAAAGATTCGGTTGTGTCTCAGGCATACAGCTTATGATTCCCCTGACAAAGATTCTGTTGTGTCTCAGACGGTCAGTGTATATTTCCCCTGACAAAGATTCTGTTGTCTCACGTATACAGCTTACGTTTCCTTTGACAAAAATTATGTTGTCTCAGGCAGACAGCTCTTGTTTCCCGTGACAAAGATTCTGTTGTCTCACGGAGACAGCTTATGTTTCCCGTGACAAAGATTCTAATATCTCAGGCAGACAGCTTGTGTTTCCCCTGACAAAGATACTGTTGTATCTCAGGCATACAGCTTATGATTCCCCTGACAAAGATACTGTTGTCTCACGCAGACAGCTTATGCTTCCTTTGACAATAATTCTTTTGTCTCAGGCAGACAGCATATGTTTCCCCTGACAATAATTCTGTTGTCTCACAGAGACAGCTTTGGTTTTCCGTGACAAAGATTCTGTTGTCTCAGTCAGCCAGCTTGTCTTTCCCCTAACAAAGATTCAGTTGTATCTCAGGCAGACAGCTTGTTTTTCGCTGACTTGGATTCCGTTGTGTCACGAACACAGCTTATGTTTCACCTAACAAAGATACTGTTGTGTCTCAGAAAGTCAGCTTATGTTTCCCCTGACAAAGATTCTGCTGTCTCGGGCAGACAGTTGATGTATCCCTGACTTAGATTCTGTTGTCTCAAAAGCAGACATGTTATGTTTCACATGACTTAAATTTCATTGTTTCTCAGGCATATATCTTGTGATTCTCCTGACAAATATTCTTTTGTGTCTCAGACAGACAGTTGATCATTGCCATGAATTGGATTCTGTTGTGTCTCATGCAGACAGCTTATGTTTTCCTGACAAAGATTCTGCTGTGTCTAAGGCAAACATCTTGTGATTCCCCTGACAAACATTATGTTGTGTCTCAGGCAAACAGCTTATGATTCCCCTGACAAATATTCTGTTGTGTCTCAGCAATAAAGCTTATGATTCCCCAGATTCTGTTGTGTCTCAGGAAGACAGCTTATGATTTCCCCACAAATATTCTATTGTCTGGTATGTTTCAGGAAGACAGCTTATATTTCCCCTGACAACGATTCTCTTGTGTCTCAGACATAAAGCTTATGATTCCCCTAACAAATATTCTGTTATGTCTCTGGCAGACAGCTTATGTTTCTCATGACAAAGATTTTGTTGTGTCTCAGGTAGACATCGTAGTATTAATGATGTCACTAAATACTATTTTTCTATATAAAAAAGTTAAATTTCAAAGTTAAAAAGTAAACCAAGACTTGCCTCTAATAATCATTGTTATCTGTACACCTGGCAGTGTCCGCTTAATGCTATCAGTGGGTCCTGGTCATAACCATGATAGGTGGTCCAGAAGGCGAATAAACTCAGGGGTACAGAGAAATTAACACCCTTTTCGTTATTGTTCAGAGAAATTACTAACGTTCAGACACTATGGTTTGATTAAACCTTTTGTGTAATACTCACCTCTGATGATTTCATTATTTAAATAAAAATAAAAACAACAAGAAAAAAGGTTTATAGGCCTCTCAATCACTCTTACTTGGTTTTAAAGGTCTTTTCAAGATTAACACCATTTTCATTTTTTTTCAATTTTTTTGCGACCTCTGTCTAAAGAACAGAAATAGTTAAAGTGGCATTAGCTGTGTTTGTTTTCCAAAATGTTGTTTCCTCTTTTTACTACTTTAATTGATATACAATAACAAAAAGGACATATACTCAGGCATAAAAATTCATCAATCTGTTAACACCATTTAAATTCGAAAATTTTCTAAAGCTAAGATAGTCATTTTTTTTACATTGGTTACTCTTAGACGGATTTCGGCTATACTTTTAGAAATATTATTTGGCCTTGTATGGTACCATTTTATCTTTAGAAAAACCACATAGTTTTCAAATTGGAGCTCAACTGATGAAGTCTAATTGACAGAAACGATATCGTCTTGAGCATTATAACTTTGGTATTATGTTTATAATATTTATAACCACTAGATCGTTGCCACTGCTGGTGGACCGTTTAAGTCCCCGAGGGTATACATAAACCTAGTACCTGGTATTTCGGTACCAGCTGTTCATTTTATACTGAAGTAATATTTGGCACTGTTAACACCATTTAAATTCGAAAATTTCTCTAAGCTGCTAAGATAGTCATTTTTTTACATTGGTTACTCTTAGACGGATTTCGGCTATACTTTTAGAAATATTATTTGGCCTTGTATGATACCATTTTATCTTTAGAAAAACCACATAGTTTTCAAATTGGAGCTCAACTGATGAAGTCTAATTGACAGAAACGATATCGTCTTGAGCATTATAACTTTGGTATTATGTTTATATTTCCTATATATTTTGTGAAAATTGCTTCAGAAACCCGGGTTTGGCACATTTTAACTTGCAATTGAGAAACTCATCCTTACTATTTGAATATGAATGCCACACTGAGCCTGACCTTATTTTTACATGAACAAAGGAATATCAGATTTTGTGCCCGTGTTTTAGCTCTTATGTGTTAATGTACATCAAGTACAAGTAGTAAAAGTAGAAAAAATCGAAATAATGTTTAGGTAAACACAGCGTGTGCTCATCTAACTTGCTGTTTGGTAGTACCGGTAAGTTAAAGGGACATTCGCTGTATTTTTTCAAAATTATATTTTTTTACAACTTGCATTGATATACGACAACAAATAAGTAATGTACACAGGTATAAAAATTATTCAGTTCCTATATGTTATGTGAAAATTGTCGAGAATCCAAGGTTTGGCACTTGCTTACTATTTGTATATGAATACAACACTGGACCTGATCTTATTATCACAAAATATATAGGGATATAAGCATTTTATGCTTGTTTATAGCTCTTATTTGTTATTGTTCATCAAATACAAGTAGTAAAAGTAGAAAAATCGAAATAATATTATTTGATAAAGACAGCTAATGCCCCTTTAATTTTAAGCTTTTTTGTAAACCTTCATACTCAGATACTTACGTCCAGATCCTTTATCATTACATGGCTCCATACTGTCCAGAACTATGTCTTCTCTGTTGAGGATACACATGGCTCCAACAAAGTCGCAATACGTAGGATATGTTTCTAAACTACTTGAACACACAGCTGTAAAGAAAAGTTGAATACCTCAGAGAAAAATCATAAAATCACGAAGATCATATACAATGAAATTCTACAACGAGTATTTTTTGGTTATCATGTTTACATAACTCTTGTTAGTTAAATTTCAAAATTTGAAGGGACGCGAGTATTACCGAATGTCTTTTCAAAATTTTGAGAATTAGCTGACGAGAGTTAGATAAACATGATAATCTTTATCTGTCGTTTTCAATAATAATACCTGCGATATAGAAAGATTTATTTATGTTTTATTTATTGATATAAGTGATTAATGTTCAATAGATATTGTTAAAAATAACGATACATTTCTGCAATGCTTATGAAATTATTGTCTCATGCTTATTCTAACCTACGGCGGAGATTAATATAATCTACCCCTACCTTGAGGGTATGACAAAGGAATCTCAATCCGAGGGTCAGATTCTTGAATGACAAACCCGAGGCTCAAGGTAAGGGTTGATTATTTTTCTCCCATGTTTTAAATACATGTAGATTTGAGATCTACGCAAATGAAATCTGACATTATGCACAGCATTCTAGATGCCGCAGACACACTACAGCATAAATTGTATTGTGACGTCATAGCGCCTGTAGCTTGTCAATACCCTAGGGGTTGACAAGGAAATCATTCCCCGTTAAAAAGAAGGAAAAATCCGTGAACAATGGGAGAATATAATATGTTTGGTGATACGGTTGTGAGATCATAATATGTTTATTTACAAATGTAGGCTATTCTATTTTTAATCTTATATTCCATACTTGACGTTTACCCACACTCGGTTGAATAGTCATGTGTCATCTCATAATAAGTAAAATGATTTCCCGACATCAAGGGAATTAAAAGACGTAGGTTCCGAAATCACGACATCTGAAAGTCATTGTTTACGGGGTAAGTTACACAACAACGGATTAGATATATAGCGGTGATAAAAAAAGAAATAGTCATTTATTCATTTAAACAAATAATGATTTTAATACATACATCTCTGCTGGATTAATTTATATGTTGTAAATGAAAAAAAAAATTATTACAGTTTGACCACATCAATTAGATCATTTTTATAATGACCGAACTTACGTTCCGTTTCTGGTATCTTCAAGGTGGTATTGCACGGTTTACACTCACACGTTGCTCGTTTTTCGTTAGGTTTATGTTTACATTCTCTGTACTTTGAACACTCCACACCCTGACAAGAATCAGCTATAAATAGAAGAGAAGTGATTACCAGGTATTTGTTATATTTAAATAAAAATTTAAATGTTTGGAATCGAACCTAGGACCTCTGATTTACGAGTCTGGTGCTCTACCGATCGAGCTAAAGGGGAAACCCCAATAACTCAAGTTAATAGGTACACCATATTTACGTGGAAACATATGTTCTGTAATGAACATACCAAACCCTGATGTTAATGTTTATTTGACAAACTTAAAGCTGAACAAGGATAATAAAAAGCTTTTGAACTTTTAATAAAAAATACAGTACAGATATACAATGACGACTGATATAACTAATACGCCTTTTATATATGTTGTGGGACTTGTTTTCCGGTGAAACAATTACAAATATGTCTGCTGTGTGGAGAGATGAAGTGGGAATGTTTAAAAACAGTTTTTATTCAACACAATTTGTTTATTAAAAGTTCAATAGCTTTTTATGATCCTAGCTCAGTTTTAATAACAAGAGTACTCACATGGACGTATGGCATTCACTTAACATAACTGTGTTTAAAAAAGCATTTCTTCTTTTATTTACGACTTAGACTGATATACAATCAGAAAAAGAGATATAAACAGGCATACAAATTCTTAAATTCCGAAATATTTTGTGAAAAATGCTAGTGAAACCCAATTTGGCAATTATTCACTTGCAATTGATAAATTCAGCCTTTATATTTTTATATGCATTCCACACTGTATCTGAACTTATTTCCACAAAATATATAGGACTATAACATCTTTACGCATGTGTATAGATCTTATTTCTTATTGTACATCAAGTGAAAGTATATGAAATAGAAATATATTGGGAGGGAGGTGGCGGTTAACACAGTTAATACCCGTTTATGCCCACTTTATATACACATATTTTTCTTACGACTGCTTATGTATGACACAAATTCGTAAAATTACACGAATCCTAAGATGCGGTCAATTTTACGAGCTATTTAAGAGTTGATACGAGTTATTCCGAGCTGTTTACGGTTCATTAGGAGTTATTGCGATGTATTTACGACAAAACTTTACAATATGCTCCGAGTTACCTGGAATAAATACGAGCATAGTATGCGCACAGCATTGGCTCTTAATGGATTGTTACAAGAATAGTACGCCATTTTACGATTCACTACATCACAGTCAGTTATAACTTGTGTACATATTGTTACGGCTTAAATACGAGTCATTACGTTTGGGGAGAGTTTATGCAATTATCCGTACATTATCACCATGTTGGCATCCAGCGGTATGATTTATAATAATGTTATCACTTTTTGGTAACTTTAGCCCCTGATGCAGCTATATCATTTCCAGCTGGATGCCTTTTTCTTTGAGTCATGCTTTTAGATATTGTAAACTATACTGTATATGAATGGATGTAACGTCTTTGGCATTTTATATGAACTGAAGATGATGTGGTAGATTTTGAAGCTTGTATACCTTTTGCCAAACCGTAAAGTACCCGTATATATTTGTAAGTTACTCGTAATTTCACATGAATAACTCCAAATAACTCGTAAAAACCCGTAAAGCCATTGCAACACGACGTGAATGAAATCGTAAACATTTACAACACATACTATCGTAATAATACATAGACAAGTCGTAAACTAACTGAAACAAATAGTAAAACAAATCATTTACGAGTCATTTACGGATTCTTGCGGGCGGTTTACGTGTTGTTACGACCGGTTTCCGATACTTATGGATTGTTACAAGCTATTTAAGAGGTTTTCTTTACGGAAATATCATTCCGTAGACAATCGTACAAAAATTTTTGAAATGACATGTCAAAAATTTTGCCTCTCCTTTAAGGGATCCTTACGGATGTGTGCGAGTTGTGACGAGTTATTTACGGATAGTAGTGGTTTATGTACGGGTGCGTGCTTATTGACTATAAGCTGGAAATTCATAAGGACTTGTAAGTAAAATTCCGTGTATGTGAAGGGGTATTAACAAACCAAACCTTGATATTAATGCTTATTTGGAAAGGTAAATACCAAAAGTGGTCACATGGACACACATGATATACATTGAACATATCATACACGTGACATTGAAGCTTATTTGACAAACTAAACTAGAACTGTCATCAAGGGGATGAGATGTATAATCCCACTTATGACAAAACTTTAGAGGGTCCAGATGCAAATAATTTAAGGGGAAAGAACTTCATATGGTACTGCTATAAGTTTTTAAAAGATTCCAGTTCCTGTGGAACTCTAATTCACACATTTTGTTTTTAAAGAAAAATCACTGTAATGCAAAAAATAAAAAAAAAACAAAAAAAAAAACTTCATATGGTACTGCTATAAGTTTTTAAAAGATTCCAGTTCCTGTGGAACTCTAATTCACACATTTTGTTTTTAAAGAAAAATCACTGTAATGCAAAAAAAAAAAAAAAAAAAAAAAAAAAAAAAAAAACCAAAAAAAACAAAAACAAAAAAACAACAAAAAAAAACGGGGGAATATGTCTGAGGGTCAAAATCAATTTCACTCTAAATAATAAAAGTCATCATTTTGTGTAATACTGCTAAAACTGTAGCCAAGAGTATAAATGTCTAGCCTTATCGCACCTTCACTATGGTAAACTTTGTTTCTATAACAGATATTTGAGAGGACATCAATAAGGTGATATTAATAAGACGACTTCAAGCATATTGTTATATTCATGTTTAAATTCCCAAACAAACTATAAGAAAAAAAGTAACAGTCTTGCTATTAAATATTGCCGACAAAAACAGTTTCTCCTGCACGGTCTTTTAATTTTTACTGTCGGCTCTCGCGTGATTGCCAAGGTGGCATTTCGAATTTTCCGCGATTGTGATACAACTGCAATTTGATTGGCTAATATTTCAGGCGCCGCGGCAAACCTTTTTGACGTCAGTCAGATGATTCTGGTGTAAACAATGAATGCATCAAACCGCTTCACTAGTTCCGATGAGGAACAGCTGACAAAAATTATAAACGATCGTGACAGTAAAATCACAGCAAATGTTATAAAGGTCTCTGTGAAGTCCTCGGAGGTTATTTAACAAGTAGTTGTACATCTCTAGACCATTTATTAGTGTACAGTGACGGATGTGCTCTAATGAATGATCCAGAGATGTACAACTATTTGTTAACCTCCAAGGACTTCGAGGAATGTCTTAAGGAAATTTTATGCTGAACTTCAAAAAAGTAAAATTATTTAAACATGTTTCATATAACAAAACGATTAATAACTGGGTCTGAGGTCATAAGCAATTTTGTTGGCACTCTCTTCCTGACTCGTTGAAGACCTCGGGTGCCAACAAAATTGCTGTTGCCCTCAGAGCCAGTCAATAATTGTATACTACTGATCAGAAAATATCATACTTACTTTTACAAGATCCCATGTAATCCACTAATATCGGGTGTTTAATCTCATTCTCACACTGATGAACGATCAGCTCTCCGTAATTTTTGTAAGTACGACCATCTTTGCCACAGAACTATTAAGATGAAACAGTATTCTAGATTTTTCGGAGAAAAAATGTCGTCAAAACCTTTCACCCCTAATTGTCTTAATGCTATGTTCTTTCCTATTGTATCAGACTGGTCTATAGTGGTCCATGGGGTTAATATGTTAAACAATCTCAGGGTTTTGAGTTTATTATTGGGGATATATCTTATATATTTATCTTTACCCCTGAGATCACTAATAGACTCACCCAAATCAATAGATATGGATGGTCTAATACGATAATGTAGGAGTGAGCAATTTATGATTGAAAGTTTTGCAGTATTTAGATTCAAAATCGCTCATAAATACTAACAATGAGCTTTATCATTTTTTAAAATGTATTAATTCAAATATGGCTTAGGGGCCAGTGAGTTAATTTTGGCTAAAATACAGACAATATTTTGATTATACTAACCTCTCCATACGCCTCGCAGATTCCTCCGTGGCAGAAACAACATTTATCGGATTCTAAAATTAGATATAAAGATCTAAATTACAAATGAAAAAGAGAAACGACAAAAAAAAAAAAATAAATAAATAAATAAAAAAAAAAATAAATAAAAAAAATATGAATTATCTAGTCATTGTAAAACTTTATTTTGTCATAAAACAATTCTGAGCTGTGTAACATTAGAGGAGACTTATTTCATTTTTTCAAATGTCAGATATTTGTAATTTACATTTGGCAATGATAAGAAATAATCTTGAAAATGAACAATGAATTGTATTGTGAACATGTTGATCAATAAATTGAAATCCAGTAGTATGAGGGCCTTCGTGGCCGAATGGTTACAGCATCAAGCTTTGGGCCATGCAGTATCTCACTTCTTTTCAGCAGCAAGCTGATTTTTATGTGAACGTTTTCCAGTTTACTTGCAGAAGGCCGTTGGTCTCTTCCAAGGTCACCGGGTTCTTTCCTCCACCATTAAAAACTGTTCGCAGTGTATGGCCGGAAAATCGTTGAATGTGTCATAAAACACTAAGTCTTTTTAAAAATTAAATCAAGTCCAGTAGTCAGATAACTATTAAATATTTTGTTCATTTGGTTCAATGTTATTTTATGCCACATATCACATTTTTTCAGTTTTTTTAGCTTTCCTATCGTACATTTTCCGCATTTACATAGTAATATCCCGCAGTCACCGCATATGCAGTTTATATTTCACAAATGATCTGATGTGCCAGGGCGTGTTCAACATATGAACATATCATATACAGATGTAAACTACTCACTGACAAATTATTGACACAAGGATATCGAAAACCGCGTTTCATGTCAGCTTTCCGCAAATTTTACGGTCGGTATATTAGTCTTGATTGCGATTACTCTGTTTCACAAAGCGAAATGTGGAGTTGCCTTTTGGCGATTGTCGAGACTGTACAAATTGTGACGAGGATTCGTATATCACGTATTATCACTGTTGACTCACGATGAATGTGACGGGATGCTTACTCATCTATGACACCTGATCCCACTTTTTGGTTTCCAGAGGTCCGTATCTGTCCTTTTTACTATATTTGTACCTATATCCTGGACACCCTGAAGATTTATACTTTGGTATCTGAGATTTTTTATATCATAGAGTTAGCTTCCAATCTTTATTATGGAAGACTCAAGATAAGACCCACTTACAATATACCCAAGAAATGAACACAAGCTTCCGTAAGTAAACTGCCAAAATTTGTCACAGAATCACCTAAGGTTCAGGTGGACTCGAAACATGAGACGTCATGCTTTAAAGCGCGATGTTCTCTAAATTCAGCATTCATGGAGGATTAAACACTTTATAAAAAAGTGAGACCTGAAAACAGGCGCAATCATCAAAGGGCTACAAAACACTTCGATCAGTGAAGTTCAAGGAACCACCTAAAAAGTTCGAAACAACCGTACTCCGATTCTAGAATGTAACGGAGCGGCATATGATTTTTTTTTTTTAAAATAAATTTTATAATTTTTCTTGCGTTTGACCTGATGTTTCATCTCAGGTTTGATTCTATTGGGAATTACATGACCGGCTAATATTGAACTACACAAAATATCGTAAAAGTTCTCCGATTCACATATTATAAAATTAAAAGACATACTGATCAAAACTAGTGTACACATACACTGCAATTAGTCAGAAAATGATAACAACAACGTGATACAAACACCCCTAATTAGTGATCGCACGTGTACCATTCAATGCTGTTACATCGATACGGAAATCATGTCAAACATGAGTATACGTCAAATTATGGGTAGTATTTAATCAAAAACTGCAATTATTCATTTTTTTTAAATAAAAATATTGTATTTCTATACCTACACTTTTATCACTTTCAAGTTAAACAGATAAAAACAATAGAATGTATTGGTATTCTCCGACCAGTTTGAGACTCCACGACTGAACAGAAGTGTTATATAAATAGCCTTGACATATTGAGGTTGCTTCAGCGGAAATTCAAAGAAGGGTGGCAAATTATTAATTTGCTTTCAGGTTCATTTCCTTCCTCAAAGCATTTCAACGCTCTATTTCTGTTCCTAAACGTACAGCACAATTTCTTTATCGATTCTATCTCTCTTCTTTTTCTGTTTTTTGTGCTTTCTTTGTTTGCTACCTATATGGCAACATGTTTACGTCTTTGTGGAATGTTGGTAAACTCGGACCCATCTCAATTCGTGCCCATCTCAACTCGCATCCTCTTTGGCTAAGTCATCCCTACGGTCGACTGACTCGTAACCAAAAGAATCGGAAGAGTCGAACCCATCGTTTCACTAATTTGTACACAATAATGTAGGGATTATAGTACACCGATGACTTAGTTCTTAAGCACATAGAAAAACTACCCGGTCTCGATCATTTTTCTACGTAGGAATCATGAATACCCGTTACGCTTTTTCGGTTTGTTCCAGTTTTGTTGGAATAGTTAGTGTTCATATTATGTGACCTAAACAGAATGTCGAGCAAGATCCCTAACGGTTTCGTAATATTCACATTGACAGCATTCAATGATATTGTGTCTCAGTTCTTCTCCTGAGATTTAATTGTTGATAGATGTTAGAACCCTTTCTTGTAACGACTACAAGTGCCGTCAGTTTCTTGAAGGCTGCTTTTCACATCTGACATCTAGCACTGCATGGTATCTAGATTCCAGGTCATATATATTAGATAAAATGTTTAACAGGAAGTTCTGTGAAGTTGCATACTAATATGACAAACGGTAACAGAAAGAATCAACTCCAAAAAAGTATATTGACCCATACCAGTTAACTTTAACTTTTTCTATGGATCTAGAAAAGACACAGTAATATTTTTCACCATATACATGGCAATTGTGTGGTGTTTGCAAGCAGTGCAATTTCGATTGAAAATTACGACGTTTTCGATGGCATAAGAAGTTTACAACGCGCAATGACGATCCGACTAATAGTATGTTCCTTAAAGGTTCCTCTAAAACAACTTCTAATTGACACGACAATTTTTTCTCCTTTCATATAAACAACTGACCGACATAGTGATTCCTAAATTTGCCATGTAAACTGTAAACAAGCAGTATAGGTAGCCCCATCGTCGTAAAACCACGGTCCGGATTCGCTATGCTCTTTCCTAACCGTAATTCCATGTACCCGAAACCATGGGTAGGCAAGTGCATAGCGACTCCAGACAGTGGATTTACGTCTATGATGGCGCTCATTTATATAAACATCTATGCACATTCGGAGGTTCTAAATTTCTTTGTTTTCGAGACCAAAATCAAATTGCCAAAAGCTCGAAAATTGTGACGACCAAAGAATAGCGACATTGGATTTAGACTTACAAGAAAAATTGTTCTTTCTTGTTTTCCTACCTACGAGTATTCAGTGGGGAATATGAAGTTTTTTTATCTATAAAAATTGTCATGACCAAAAATTGAGTAGAATCGTCCGCAAGATAATCAAAAGGTTAAGCTGCCTATCACGTTTTGTGAAGTGGACAATACCTCTGTCAGCGAAGTACTTCTGAAGCCAATTCATTTCCACAGATAGTTGTATGTCAGTTCAATACCAAACGGCATTATGGTAATTACCTTTTTGGTAAAAACATGTATACCTTCATAAATAATTCTACAATCAAACAGGTGATGGGCACGAATGATATTATCGATGGGCACGAGTCAGCTAAAACATGGGTACGAGTCAACTAATTCACTTAGGTATGAGTTGTGATGGATACGAGATGACAATAACCTATATGTTGAAGTTGCCTTGAATATTACGCAATTCCGTTTGTATTTATGTCGTTACGAGTAAAAATCATTTTTAATCTTTAAACTCATATTACTAGAAAACAGAGAATCACTCAGAAGCGTAATTAATGGGAATGTAATAACTTTATATAAACATTTTGCAAAGCATATTGCCATTTAAATAAAAATCAACAACCTTTCTGAGCGTAAATCGCCGGTCACGGACCTTTAACACTGAAACCTACCTTTGCAGGATTCACAACTATATCCACCCATTTTGTTAACACACTTTGTTCCTTTCTCACAGTCAGCCAGATTCATTTCACATTCGTCTTTATCTACAAAAGACAAAATATTTTACCTCCGTAATAAGGCTTATACAAAATTTTAAACTTTGGTGCTTAGTTCTACACTTTAATACCACAAATTTCATATTGCATAAAAGCTGCTTAAAGAGAACCCTGAATGAAATGAAAATTTCTGTATTCAACATTCTAAGAACAATGTCGAAAACTTCATCAAAATGCGTTCGCGCATTCTCGCCTCCAAAATGGGCTTTTTTATCCAGTGATCGTAGTGAACGAAATATAACGACTGAATTATTCAAGTTAGATTTTGAAAAACTAATTTAGCATTCATTCAACTTCCGGTTTACTGGACTGTAACATTGTGACGTCACGGGCAAGCTTTAGAATGACTATTGGCATGGCGGACATGGGAAAACGAGTCATATTCATCGCTGTTAAAACCACAAAATTTATTTAATTAATCATTATTTTGTCACTTTTAATATATGAAATCATTTTATCCAAATGCAATCGTACACCAAAAGTGCTTTTGACTTTTAATGTATTCATTTACGGACGGATGCTTAATCTATGCTAGATTTACAGTATCACGCTTCATTTTGAGTATTTTTCTTTTACTTTTTTTTCTTTCGTACATTCTCGTGTTTTATAAACAAAAAAAGAACAACGACCGCCTGTGATGTATGCTTTTTTTAATCCGCATACTTCAAACCTTCCAATACATTGTAATTTCATGTAACAACGCCTGGATTTTCAGTGGGTGGGTTTGTCATCAGAGACAGTTAAATCCACTCCGACTGTGTATTAGAAGCTATATACGATTTACGATATCTGAATGAATGAAAATCAAAGTCAATATTCTATCATTCATGTACGGAGATAAATGAATAAAAAGGTTTATAATAAATAAATAAATAAATAAATAAATAAATAATAAATAATAGGTTCTGTTATAAAAATTGTGATAATCGATTGATAAATTTTTGTATGCCTATTTATCTTGATTTTGTTTTAACTAATAAAATACTATATAGCATCAGAGACAAGAATAGCATGTCATATGTCTCAGACGGCAGGCATATATGGAATAAAAGTACCAAAAATAATTGTGTGTTGCTTTGTATGTGAATAATAGGAGTATAGTTTCTATTTGGGACCCAACTTAAATTTTACTTCCGGATATAATTGGGTGCAGTGTTCATCCCATTTTAGTACCTATTGTATATCACATGTAACAGAAATGTGAATATTTTCCAAGTAAATTTTAATTGAAGATACTTTAAAATACAAATTATTAATACTGCATTTATATATAGTTTAGATGTAATTTATAATATTATGTTTTTGAGTTTTTAAGAAGTTTTATGGTCGATACGGGGATCTTGTTAAACATTATGAAGTCCCCTCTCAGAGATATTAAATAGTATTCTGGATCACGGCCACAGACAGTGACTCCGTTTCACCAATCATGCTTTTCACCGAACTTGACCTCATCACCAAACTTGACCTTTTTACCGAATTTGACCCGTTCATCGAACTAGAAAGGTTTCCATGGAACATTTGCGACGGGTGTGGCATGCCAGCAGAAGACGCTGACTCCTTCCGGACACCTGGTCTTTCCCCGTTTGGGATTCGTAATTGTTCTTCATGTTTAGACCATTTACACATCTAATTCGTCGTGTTATAATAGACTTGAGTTTTTGATTATTGATTGGTACTTCTTCAATTTTACTTCGTACATTTTCTAGGTTTTATAATTAATTGACACATAATCTGTAACCAACAGTGAATAAAAACGTGGCCCTGAAAATATATTGTTGTTTATTAGAACCATATTTTTGTTAAATTTCTGTTTGCATTACAGAAGATGTTTCTCACAATTCCCAGCTCTGCCAAACACACAATGCGATATTGACAGCAGTTGTCTTTTCAAAATGACACACAGCGTAAACATACTATTGTTAAATCAATATAACATGGCAGGTGGAGTCACGTGGTCTGGACAAGTTTGAATTTAGGTTATAAAGCATAATATTAAAATTTCACTGTCTAGAGTAATCGTTTCTAATTGTCGCAATAAATAAGGAAAATCCAGTGCTGAATAAAACGGTTTTCCTGTGCAGCTTGTCATAACCAAAAAGTGAGTAAAATCATCCGTATGATAATCAAAAGGTTACTTTGCCCCGTCATCTTATGTGGATCGAACAATACTACGATATCAGTATATAAAAATAAAAATAATAATTCAATTAGTTTTGTTTTTTCAATTTAAATCCGCAAAGTTTATAACATTTGAATTATTTGTTCTCCGTGGATTACAGTTATGCATTTTTTTACACAAAAATATGCATAAATTCATAGATAATTAAAAATGAAGTTAGAATCCTTTCCGTCGGCTATCAAGGAAAATGTTACAATTTATTCCTATTTTACCAATCATTTAAAAATTCCCAAACAGAAATCACGACTGTGACAGTTAAAAACAATTAGACCTGCATAAGTGCACACAAAGATATATTCACTCAATAAACCATCAAGTATTTAATTGCCGTCCGCGTCTGTAGCACTGCTGATGCTCATCCTATAGTGAATCACGTACTTCATACCAGGAGTCGTTGTTGTAATGTCACATGAAGCTCCGCCCATTTTTGGATACTTGAGCTATTCATAATGGTGAGTTTGCTGTTTCTCGACAATATCTCTAAAACGCATGCAACGATTTTGATCGGGTTTTCGACGTTGTTCTTAGAGTGATGTGTTCAATAAATACAGTTAAAGTTGTATATAACAACCTCCCTAGCGACACAAGTAAGCCGGTCTTTATAGGAAGGTGGCCTTTATATAGAGGTTGATATGTATACAAATAGTACTATTGGAGACAGCAAAAACGGTCATTGTGACCAGGTGGTCTTTATACATAGGTGGTCACTAAGGCAGGTTTTACTCTGGGTGCTCTTTAAAACCATAGTCCCTTTTTACTTTACTGCTATTGATAAAGCAATAATTTGTTTAACTACTTCATCCTGGTAACAACAAACAACTGCCAACAACACTGCCGCAATCAAAATCACAATGTAATTAAAATCATGATTACAACTGCTAACAATACTACCACAATCATGATCAAACAACTGCTATCACCATCATGATTACAACTGCCAACACTGCCTCAGTTATGATCATAACAACTGCCATCACCATCATGATTACAACAATTGCCAACAACACTGCCACAATCATGATTACAACAACTACCATCACCACCATAATCGTCATAATAATAGCAACTGAAAACACCACTAACACCATTTTTATCATGATTAAAAGAAATACCAGCACCACATCATCATGATGAGAACAACTGCGAATACCAATAACACCACCACCACCACTCTACTATTTCAATTTGATTATAACTGCCAGCACCACCATCATATCACAACTACCATCACCACCATGGATGCAACTGGCATTATCAGCATCATCATGGTTGCATCTGCGACCACTACCATAACCATCATAATCATGGTTGGAACTGCCACCACCACCACCATCATCGTGGATGCAACTGCCACTACATCCACCACCACCACCATCATTGTTACAACTGCCACCAACACCACCATCATCATCATTTTTGCAACTGCCATCGCCACCATCCTCAAGTTTGCAATTGCCACCACCATCATGGTGGTTGCAAATTCCATCACCATCATCATCATCATTGTTGCAACTACTACCCATCAACATCATGAATGCAACTGCCACCACCATCATCATGTTTTTAACAACCCCATCGCCACCATCAACATGATTAAAACAGCACCATCATCTTGTTTTTAAAAACCCCATCGCCTCCATCAACATGATTACAACATCACCATCATCATGGTTACAAGTCGACAACATTATCATCATCATCTAGATTATAACAAATGCCACCACCCTCATTTCAAAAACTTCTAATAATTTCAACAATGAACTTTAACTTCTGAAGATATTACACAATTATTGCACTATTTGTGGTTTGATATTAGAATTTGTGGCGTACAAAAACAATATCAATCGAGGCCGAGAGTAGTGCAATAATCGTTTTATTACATTTAATTAACAAACCATAGACCACTGGAAGAGATATGGAAAGCTCTGTCAACCCCTCTGGCTTGTCATTGCCATGCAGTCAGAGAGTTGGCGCTAAATGAAATTCAACTCAAAGAGTTTCGTGACGTCATAGAAGTGCAATATGAAAATTTATCCGGTTTTCAGTGCGCTTTCATTTAAAACGTAGAACACGTGACCGTCTCTGGACAAATGAAAATGCAGAACAAACATAAAAAATCGAATAAAATTGTTTACCAATGAAGCTGTTTCAGTTATATGATTACACGGACGGAAATAACAGTCATATTTTTAATTTTCAGTAGATGCTATATACCTGCACAGCCAAGATCTGTTCTTTTAAAGCCATCCCAACATTTACATACAAAAGAGCCCTCGGTGTTGATGCACTGAGAGTGTTTCGGGCAGTCATCTAACCTAGTGGCGCACTCGTCTAAATCTGAATTGAAAAATAATAACAACCACATAACATATCATTATTAAGTTACATGACTTTGTTTCTGTTGTTTGATTTGTCGTTGTTTTACTTCTTTATAAACTCATGCAGAGGTTAATACTGTAAACATGGATAATCCTTTTCATGTCAAGGATTTTCCGCCCTATTTTAGGGTCTGGAATAAAGCCCCATTAGCAATGCTTACAAATGCATTCCCTTCATTTGAAGTCGTTTCCAAATTGAATTCATTAAATGGCAAAACATTTAAAGGGAATCTTGCATTTTAAAATAGCTTTGTTTTATTGTTGTTGTTGTTGTTCTTTAAGATTTTCCAACTTCAATCAAATATTGCTAAAATTTCCAGATCAAAAAGCGCAGGCCCAATTTGTAAAACAGTGTGGAAAATCCCTGCATATTTCAAAAGTGTGTCACCATTTTCCATTATAGTAAAACATAAAGCAATACACACTTCCATCAACAATATTGCATTCTAATCAAAAACCGAACACTCGCCTAACACGTTTTCTGATATGTCGCGTGGAGGATCTAGCACAATCCGCTATGGGGTCCCATATATATATATATATATATATATATATATATATATATATATATATATATATATATATATATATATATATATATATATATATATGTGTGTGTATATATATATATATATATATATATATATATATATATATATGTGTGTGTGTGTGTGTGTGTGTGTGTATGATTCATTGTATACAAATATATGATTGAATCAGCAGAAAGCACTGCTGCCGAACAATTATAAGAATAGCACTGCTTACCTACACACTCGTTACAATCACCAATGAAACCCATCGCACATATACATTCATAACCATCGTCAAGTGCTTTACAGGTTTGATGTCTACCATTACATGGATTCCCAGCACACGGATCAACTACAAATTGAAGGAATACTTTACATCAAACAAGATCAAACAATATTTTGTAATATTGGGCCCGAGGTACAGTATCACAGACCACCCTTACCAAAATATGAGGCTTGCGACGCTATGTTGCGCGACATTGCGGTATTATTGCAGCACTATTGCGGCAACATAGTACCGCAACGTTGTAGCAATATCGTTTGTCGTATGCAAATAAGTTTTCCGGCACAATTTTGCAGCCCTATTCTAGTACCATCTTGTAGTGCTATTCTGGGACTATCCTGTAGCGCTACTCTGGCACTATTTTGTGGCGCTATTCTATCACTACTTTGTGGTACTATTCTGGCACTATTTGTCATTCACTGTTCACTTAACACATTACACAGGTTACTGTGACATGTACGAATGTGTACCAAATATTCTAATGTTAATTTACACTTTAACAAAGAGATATGTATTATATCAATGTAGTAAATATTATAAACACAATACCATTCATCTGTATATTGTACGGAAATGTTTAAAATGATAATATTACATGTACATGTACCCTTACAAACTTGAAATATCCATTGATTTCCACCTTTTATGATCTTTATGACCCATATGCAAATGGCTATTCCAAACATTTCATCTTAACACCATTATTAAAAAAGTGCCAGAATCTATGGCAGCATTCTGGTGCTATGTATTATGTAAGCAGTTTAAAGGCCAGAATAGTGCCAGAATGTCGCCGCTAGCGGCACTATTTTGCACTATTCTGGCACTATAGTTCTGGCACATTGATTGATGTGCCACATAATTGGCGCAACGTTCCGGCAACATTCTGATTTTTTAAGGGCAGACAGACGGGAAGACCAGACAAACAAACTGATTGATTCGAATGTGTATGTGGTAGTGCCGATTTTATCATGAACATAAAATAAATAAAATGATAAATTAGAACCGATCCTCTGTCAGATTCATCAAAATCGACAGGTGCCTGGTTTTCATTGAACCAAATATTGTGTAGAAATTAAAAGGGGCATGAGCTCTGTTTACCAAACAAATTTCATTTTTTCCTCTTTTACTACTTGTACTTGATGTACAATAACAAATAAGAGCTATACACAGGCATAAAATCTGATATTTCTATTTTGTGAAAATAGGGTCAAGTCCAGTGTAGTATTCATATACAAATAGAAAGTTAATCAACTGCAAGTGAAAAAGTACCGAACCTGGCAATTTTCACAAAAAATATATCGGGATTTAAGAATTTATATCTGTGTATATCTCTTTTTTGTTGTTGCATATCAATTTAAGAAGTAAAACAGGAATATACAAGTTTTGAAAAAACACGGCTAATGCCCATTTGAGGATTCGTAAATGCAAATTCAAGTCGAAACATGCATAGACGGGTGGACGGACGGATGGTCAACGGTATATAACTATACGTCCGTCATAGACATAGCGTAAAACACCATTAAAACAAAAATAAGAAAAAATCAACAATTAAATAACAATAACACAAAATGAAATGAATTGAAAATTAGCACTTACATTTGCAATGAGTTCCGTTTCCTGCATAATTTGTGTCGCAGTGACATCCATATCGGCCATCTTTCAATTTGCAAGAGGCGTTTATATCACACGTTAGATTTTCTTTGACAAAGGAATCATTATTTGAACATGTCCACTGTTCCTTACATCCTACCTCAGTCACAACTTCCCCAGCCTAACAATAAAAGGATTTACATTTCATAATTACAAACACAGTTAATATCCCCATCCTAACGGCAATTTGTTTTTTATTTCATAATTACTAATAACAATTAATATTCCCTTGCCTAACGATATATATATTTTCAATTTCATAGTTACTTTGATAATTAACATTTCCAACCTAACGATAATGTGTTTTTACTTTTTCACAATTACTTTAATAACAATTAAATATTTCCCAACCTGACAAACATTCAAAATTACTTCTATCCTAGATCATGTAGATCACATTAATGGAAATTTCATTACAAACGGTTACGATAACAACAAGAGGTTGTCATAGTAACATACACAAATGAATGCAGAACTTATTTCATATTTGAGTATCACTAACGATACATTATTTGACTTAGTCGTATTACTTGATCTGTCCATAGGTCACCTCCTAAATATTAGTAAAATAGTCAAAAGCAGTAAGTGTGGTACTTCTAAAAGACCAAGTCTAAGACTTAGGAACTTTGGTAAAATGAGTCTCTTGTGAAAAATGCACATTTAGTTTTATTAACCTAAAAACCGGGATTTAAAGTTTTGATTTTCCAAGGAAAAGAAAAAGAAGCAATGAAAAATACTTTGAGTAATAAATGTCCGAGTATGCATTCAAATTGTGTTTTGATATTTCTGAAGATTTCTTCAGACCAGTAATATTATTTATCATTTATCACGGGACACGGGTTACTTATTCAGCAAATGCAGTATTTTGAAAACATTATATATATATATATATATATATATATATATATATATATATATATATATATATATATATATATATATATATATATATATATATATATATAATGAATAAGGAAATGAAGAGGTGGATTATTTTGACCTATTGTGACTTACAGAATAATACGTCTTGTTATAATAACATCCACAGTTGCTTTCTTCAACGCAGCCATCACCATCTGCTACCATTCCGATTTTACAATAACATCCTGCCTCGCATTTGTCAGATGTTGCAACAGTGATGTTTTCTTTGTTTAAAAGTGATTCACAGGTGATCATCCTATCTGAGTCGGCACAATCCAGATATTCCTTGTTGGGACCACAGTCGTCCTCTGTAAAAAAAATCACAGTTATCACGTGACTAATAGGACCAAGTGGGCATACATCGCTCACCTCAGCACCATCGACAAATGTGGTTTATTGCCAGCTTTGAATCAAAAGAAGGGACTTATTAAAGGAAGGGGAAAGAGTTATTTTGCCCCAAATCGGATCAACACCTATGCATACTTGGCCGAAAAACTGCAAAACTTATAGGGTCCCATGAATATAATATTTTGCCAAGTTTCATCAAAATCGATCAGCTTTTTCTTGGGAAGAAGTTAATTATTTTGTTAAGTATATGCACCCATTTTCAACTATTCAATAAACCTTCGGTTCAGGTGAGCTAATAAACGATAAAACGTGAATAACCAAATCACTCACTACAAAAGCCGTCTGATTTCCAGTTCGTTACTGTCACTAGATGGTTTGTTTGACAATCCTTGACAAGCTGGTCCGCATTCTCACATACTGGCTCCATCTTATCCCCTGGAGCATTACACACATCAAAAAGACAACTTTTCATGTATTCTGCCTTGTCTTGTTCAGACATGATTGCCATACAATCCTACAAAAAGCATCATACGTTTAATTTCATTGAAATAAGAAAAGAATTATCTTTTGACACTACATTCTGTAATAAAAATCGATTGTAATCTTTGAAGACCACAGTAGTAAGCTATGGTAATTGTACATGGAAATACAGACAAAATCTGACCAGCACACATGTGTTCCTGAAATGATGTTGTACACTTGACACTGGTTCATATTTTATCAGATTATGTTATTTTCATTTCCATTAACTAGAAAAATCGGAGACATTTGTATCTACTGACTGAAAACAGTAAAATAAAAAACTACAAGAAAATGACCAATATTTAAAAAGGAAACTATTATTATTACTGGTAAAAATATTCGTCATGGTATTAACTGAAAAATGAAGCCAAAGAAATAAACACGACAATATACGAAAAATGTCCTAATTCTACACTAGACCTCTATATTAACTTTAATGGAATTTAATGAGATATCTGTGAAATATTAGGCCATGGTTAACTCATAAATTCCTGAAGACATAATGTAATATTTTGCCAATCAATGACTTAGACCAATCTTTAGCCAATGTGTCTTTAGGGTTGAATAGGTTTAACTCATTTATTTCATGTGCCACAACCAGCAGATTTAGAAGTTGTTCGGCCAGTAGCCAGTTTTTTAATTGATTTTCTTTAAATTTGTTTAAGATTTTTGACAATAAAAAGATAGGGTAAAACTGCCTAAACAAAGATTGTTGAGTGGGTCGTTTTGGTCACATCAATAATTCCATTTCAGATAGTACTTTTAAAATTGCTCGGGAGATCCTCTCACCACATTTTGCAGTGTTTGTTATAGCATTAAAACCATTGAGTCTCATGTAAATTTGTCTTACCACCGATTCTCTGTGTTCCATGTACCATTCCCTATTTATAGAAGAGTTTTATTTGCTTCGTCCTGTTATATAAATATATTATACTGACTACTAATACTTATACTGGAACCTGTCTTGAAAGATCAACCCCATATGCCACGGAAATGTGGTTCCTCAAGACAGATGGTCTCTCAATTAAGGCTTTATTTATAAGATTATTTAAATAAGTGGTTTTCAAAATGTGGTTCCTCAAAAAGGTAATCTCTCACTAGAGGTTTTATTTAAAGAATTATTGAACCAGACAGGTGCTCTTTCATGGCAGTGGTCTTTCAAGGCAAGTTCCAATGTACACTGAGAAATTCTGAAATGTATGCAGTTAACATTATGTACAATAAAGTGAATCCTGTCTTGAGAGACCTCCCCACTCCGCCACTGATTTATGGTCTCTCAAAACGGTGGTCTTTCAAGAGGTTTTGTTTAAAGAATTATTTAACCAATTGGTTCTAAATATGTGTTCTTAAAACAGGTCGTCTCTCATGAGGGTGATCTTTCACAACAGTTTTACTGTAATAGATTGGATGAATACATCAGTTTGAAATCTGACCTTGAACTTTCCGTTTATGTCAAATATTTTGTTGCAGTAGTATTCCGCTTCCTTTAAATCGTTTCCGGTACATTCGTTTTGGTCTGGAGGTTGGTTGCAATCCACTTTACATTCAAGATGACTGGCGGCATATTCTTGACTAACATAAGAATTTCCAAACTCATTATAATTGGTTGTCTGTTAAAAACAAAACATACCATGTAGTCTTCTGTAATTTACAAGGTGATGAAATATTTAAAGAGAGGGGGGGGGGGTAGAAAAATAGAAAATGAAAGAAAGAGATAGAGAGAGACTGATTATCCCATATGTTAAACTAGATCTCAATATGTAATACTAGAATACCATATTTTGTATAAGAATCAAATATGTTATATCAGAATCAAAGATGTTATAATAAAATACCATATTTTACACCATAATCTATTATTTCATACTGATATAATATATCTATCATCAAGATATCACGTTATACTAGAATCTTATATGTAATACTGGAATCTGATATGTTATACTAGAATCCTGTATGTTATACCAGAATACCTTACGTTATACAAGAATTCAGTCCATAAAACTACTAAATATTTGACAGTATTATACTTTTACATTTGGTATATAACATCTATATTACTTAATTTTCATAAATTCCAAATTTCCATAAAGAAGATTATTCTATACCATTAGAACTAAATGCCATACTTTATAAGAATGAAGCCCAAAATGTGTTGTCCTAAGCTGTCAATAGTATGATACAGAAAGGCAAAGCACAATTGTAATGATCTGCGACTAGTGTTTCACAAATATTGGAGTGTTCTTTATTACTGATCATAGCATAATAACTGTTAACTGCAACCCCCCCCCCCAAAAAAAAAACCAAAAAAAAACAAAAGATGAAACATAAGAAAACCCCTTAATTCATTTACCCCTAAAGACACATTTGGACTGTCTTAAATCATTCATATAAAGATGAGTCCAATTTTGGCAGGGGTTGATAAGTTAAAGTACAAAAAAAAAACCAGACAAACACACTGCAGAACACCCCCCCAAAAAAAAAGAAAGAAAAGAAAATACAAAAAATAAAACAAAACAAATCAACAATGAAGGAACACATTACAGAAATAAATTAAACACGCACGTACGCACGCACACACACACACATACACGCACACACACGCACGCACGCACACACGTAAATACGCCCCATGGAGTGTTATATGGCTGGTGATTTAGTACTCACAATTTCTCCACTATTCGGACATCCTGGCCCGATTCTCCAGTCATCTTCTTTAATCAGATTATAGTCCCCACACAAGCCACAGGTCCGGTTCTGGAACGTTTTGGGTAGAATGACCTCGACTACTTGGAAGCCATCCCAATTGACTTGTAGACCAAAGGCAGTGTACATTTCCTGTTCAGAACATCAAAGTATAATTCAAATGTGGTCATTGTAATGAAAATCAAAACTTTACGTCAAACAGAAATTCATATTGAAAAGTTGGTTTGTAATTCATTGAATGTTTTATCTTATAAAAGCATTGCAATATAATTGTTAAATAAAAAGGTTTACGGAATACGTCAAACAGAATGTTTATATATCATTTTAAAAAGAAATACAGTCGAAGTCGGACATATTGAAATCGAAGGGAAATGTATTTTTCTTTCAAATAAACAGGGTTTTCAAAATAACAGGATTATAATAGTAATAAAGATATTTAGTGGGGAATAAAAATCATTTCAAATAAAGAGGGACTTCAATGTAACGGAGTTCAATATAAGTGGGTTTGACTGCATTCTTTTCTAAAAACATCATGGCTGCAATGATTTGTGACAAACATTGTAGTTGTGCTGTTCTTTTTCAAAACAAATCTTTCTATGAAAATGTCACAATATTTCATAAGTAAATCACCTGACAGATTTAACCAAGTAGATGGTGTCATACATGATAATTTCTGCAATGAGATTGAAATGCTGGAATACAATAAGAAGGAGCAAAACGAACTCAAATTGTGGACAAAATGAATGTAATGAAATAAAAGGACACATACAATCCAGTTTCCAAATCTTCTGACTCTCATGAAAGGTTCCATGCTGTATGGCAATGTACGTTTATAATCATTGATATGGACTTCGTGATTCTGTAGCATCTCAACAGTCTAAAATACACAAAAGCTTACATTACAAGAAAGATAATTCATTTTGAATTACATTACAGGAAAGTTTCCCATCGGAATCTCATTACAAGAAGTTTCCTTTCGGAATCCCATTACAGGAAACTTTTCTTTTGGAATCGTATTACAGTAAAGTTTCTTTTTGGAATTTCAATACATCAAATTACAGGAAAATTTACTTTTGGAATTTTGTTACATCAAATCGCAGGACAGTTTTCTTCTGAAATTTCCATTTGGAATTTTGTTACATCAAATTACAGGAAAACCATAAATTACAGGATAATTTCTTTTTGGAATTTTACATCAAAGGGCGGCGCAATTTTTATTTGAAATGTCATTGTATCAAATTACAGGAAAATTTACTTTTGGAATTTTGTTACATCAAATCGCAGGACAGTTTTCTTCTGAAATTTCCATTTGGAATTTTGTTACATCAAATTACAGGAAAACCATAAATTACAGGATAATTTCTTTTTGGAATTTTACATCAAAGGGCGGCGCAATTTTTATTTGAAATGTCATTGTATCAAATTTCAGGAAAATTCCTTTTGGAATTTAGTTACAGGGAAATAGGTTTCGAGTTAGCCAGGAATACCGTTATGATTCTGCATTTCTTCATGCCTTTCGATTTTGTTCCTCATATGTTCTTCCGGTTTTCATATTTACCTTTTGCAACATACATGGAAATATCCTTATGTTTTGCACATTAACGTAATTTTGTGGAAAAAAATTCTAAGAGACTCTTAAAATATACCAGAGTGGGTTATTTAGTTGAACACCAAATTACTAAAATGTAAGAGGCAGAGAAAAAATGTGCGCTCTTACCAAATGCGCTATCCGAGCTTTCTATTCCAAAACAATGTTGAGGAACATTTTTCAAGAATCACGTGATGGCGATAAAAAAGCATTATTATAACAATAATCCGGGCTAACTCGAATGTTCCCTATATCGTTTTGAAATTTCACTGATGGAATCCCATTACCTCAATTTACAGGAATATTTCCTTTTGGAATTCCATTACATCAATTTACAGAAAAGCTTCCTGATGGAATTTCATTACATCACATTACATTCCTTTTGAAAATTCAATCAGACATAATTATTAGATTTATCCCCTGTTAAATATTTTTCAGCTGTGATATAAATTTTAACATATATAATTATTCACCCCTAAAGTCATGAATGGACTGACCTATGACATTAATCGTAGTGAGAGTTCATTAATTTTTCAGGGTAGACAAAGAAAACAAATCTGTAGGACAAACAAGCTTTGTTCGGAAAGATACATCTTTACTCACTGCTCTACAGGGCATCTTAATATATCTATAAGACTAGATACAAATATATATGGTTCAAAGAAAATTCATTGCCCATGACATAGGCAAATCGTTAGCTGAGAACAAACTAAATGTCAATCGAAGGGGAGAAAGCCGTTCCATGGATTCTTTGTATCTTACTTAGGACACAATTGCACAATGATGTATGCATACATTCACAGGGCATTTCATGTATTTAATGGAATTGTGTAAGACATTAATACAAAAGCATTAAAACCTTACAAATATGGGATTGGCAATAAAAGCATAAAGTAAAAACCCTACCCTCCCTGCTTGCCATATTTTAAATCAGCTCTCTGAGAAACAGTTAATTTTTTTGTTTAGATGATGACTTTTTTTCAAAATATCAAATGTTGATAACCAGCATGACACAGTAATACACCATGAATACAGAAAACTGCCAAAAACAATCTATATTTAGGTCTCACGATCATTATATGATTCAAGTGTTTCTTTAAGTAATTTCATTTTTCACACTTGACCAATCAAGCTTAGCACCTGAGGGAGAAATAAAACCTAAAGAGGAGTAGGGGCTCAGTAAGTATCTACAGCTTTATAACCTCAGGGTTTCTGACAACACTTAAGATATTATGACTTTGAGTAATATTCACAACATTCTCTGCAACTACATCTGAATACTGAAATAATTTTACCATGGTAACACAAAGGAATTGGTCACGGTGGCAAAAAATTTATAGGAAAACTTAATGAAATTTGCTATTTTAGGAAACTTCGCAACTCAGGAACTTGGAATACCAAGTCAATAAATAATTAACAAACTACTATGACACCTACAGGTAATCCTACTTAAAGTAAAATCCATGTTAACCCGGGTGGTGTCTTGTAAACCCTTTCTTGACATGGACGAGTTTAAATCTTATGAAATAAAGCATAACATTAAAATAACACAGACTAGAGTAATTGTTCCTATTTGTCACCATACATAAGAATAAAACGTTTTTCTTGCAGCTTGACATAACCGAAAAGTGAGTAGAGAGTGGGAATCAAAACAACATCTTGTCTAGGAAACACCAAAATAAACAATCAGCTAAAGTATTCAATTATTTGCACACTCCACTCCAGTTAGTGAGAATTGGTACTTGGCAGAAATCGTTCGTTGATCAGTAGTGAGAAAATCAAAGTAATGATAGTAACTGGAAACGGATGGGGTCAACACAGTGAGGCCCACCTTAAGAGAACTATCTCGTAAGTTATCATATGTCTTGAAGAACCAAAGTTAAATAACTACTCAGTTAGATAATCCCTTATTTATTAAGTGTTGTATTGTTGTTTAACGTCCCACCTACTCTGACACGGGACCTCGGTTTATCTGTCTCATCCGAAGAACAGGAATATGTTTTGCCGCCGGCCGGACTTGAACTCACGACCTCACGATCAGGAGTCGAGTGCGCTACCGAATAAGTCAGCCCGGCTCCCTTATAATATTTTGGTTATACTGATATGCTATATGTCTTATAAATGTTATAAATTTCTTGTATAAACCCAATTGGCATACTACATATTAAAGGCCTGAATTATTCATGAGTTAAACTGTCCCTGATTCATTTGGGGATTCATGTCTAAAAACGAAAGACAAAGAAACTTCACAATTCAAAACTTACAATGTCATATGTATACAGCTTAATTGTGACCGATTTCACCCACGCCACATTGTTTAAGTTGTATTTGTCCTTGTTCCAATGTGTTGTTAACACATCAAAAGTTGGTGAATCACCAGTCCCACAGCCATCTCTTGCCATTTCGTACTGGCAGTTACCTTGGAAATGCAGCCATTTTTGATCAAATGAAATGCAGTGGGGATCACCAAAACAGGAGCATTTACCAATCGCTGAAAAACATACATATTTATTCCACTTTGTTCAGTACAACAAGATAAATATAGGGCAATAGAGGGAGTATTTATTATCTAAAAATGTTTTACGTCGAAATTAGGCAAGATAATACTAAATATGAAATGACAGGTCAAAGAAAGGTCACAGTGTATAAATAACATGTCGACCCTACAGATGACAATGGACTGATCCAAAGTTAAGATAATTGATTACAAATATGGGGACCTTAAACATACACACACATTTAATAAAAAGACATAGTGTCAAAAGACATTGATACAAAATAACACATGAAACAGAAATATATAAATACTAATAATTAAGATATAAATTTAATATCACACCATGGAGAGAGAGAGAGAGAGAGAGAGAGAGAGAGAGAGAGAGAGAGAGAGAGAGAGAGAGAGAGAGAGAGAGAGCGAGAGAGAGAGAGAGAGAGAGAGAGAGAGAGAGAGAGAGAGAGAGAGAGAGAGAGAGAGAGAGAGAGAGAGAGAGATCTTGGACACATCTGTGAGAACCAGAGAGAGCGGAATGTGTGTTGGTTGATATTTCGCAATATTATTGCAGGATGTATAACAAGAGTGAGAGAGATGATAAAGATCACGGAGGTCCACAAGGTCTTACAATCGGCTCATTATAATTAAGACATACATAAGATTTGCATATGACATATTGTTTCCAGTAACTAGAGGTAAATCTAAAATATCAGTTTCAATAAGATATTCAATATCTTGGACACATCTGTATGGCAACCAACATTGTGGCCATATACAGCGGAATCTAGTTATGTGGAAATCGGATTGGACAAAAATTCCGGTTATGCCAAAGTTGAACAGCAGTTCCCAATTTTTATTGATAAAAAATATGTTAAACAAAAATATGGTTATGTCAAATTCATGATAACTCGAAGTAATAGGGAACGGTCCAGTGAATTTCGAGATAATTCCATGATTCCACAATGGCATATATATAATAAGATAATATAATATATATATGTATATATAGATATATATATAATATATATATATATATATAAATATATATATATATATATATATAATTTACTCAGTACTCAAGCTCAATTAACTTTTCATGATTTTAAGATAAAACACGCAAAATATATTCTATAATATATTCTATAATATTGATGACATACAATTGTAAATAATGATAAAAATTGCTTATTTGACGAACACTTATATATTATATTGTGTATAACAAGGGACCAATAACAAGCCGTGGAAATAACTTGCACATCTATTAATTTAACTTGTCCAATGATTGAGAGTCAGTGGAATGGTTCGAACGTATTTTCCGATCTTTCAGAAATATTTAACGTAAATATCTATTGTTTTAACGATATTTTGTGAAAAAGGTTAAGCGAGGCTATAAAACCTGGGCCCGAAGTCATCAAATTTACTCAGTACTCAAGCTCAATTAACTTTTCATGATTTTAAGATAAAACACGCAAAATATATTCTATAATATATTCTATAATATTGATGACATACAATTGTAAATAATGATAAAAATTGCTTATTTGACGAACACTTCAGAAATATTTTTAAAAATTTTTGAAAACGTACTCAAATTTTAAGTACCGTACTCAGCATATTTATTACGGGAACATTATAAATGTGCACGTGACGCAAAAATTTATACGTGAACGATGAAAAAGAATATGTTTCCTTATCATTCAAACCCAAAAGTTTAATAAACGAATATACAGTCAAAATAATCAGGTAAAAAGTTTAGCTTTTGTATTGAGCAAATTTGGTTACCCAAATATCGGCAATACAAACGGAAATTGGAATTCTGAAGTATTTAATCAACAAAAGTTATATCTTGCAGAATATTAACAAAGAATTCAAATCTAACAAAATATCTTGATATTTTAAAAACAAAAATCTTATCAATATTTGTTTTATAAAATTTAGAACATGTAATCACAAACTAAGCTTACCGACAAAAATAGGCAGATGGTTTAGAAATGAGAGAAACAGGCAAAAATATATTATCTGTAATCAGAATGATATTGACGATGAATTTCATTATATTCAATTTAAATGTCCCAAGATAAACTACATTAGAAAACATTATTTAAATAATGAATTTTAAATAGATGTCAAAATCTTCAAATTAAAAGAAATCAATCGAAAAATCCCAGTAGAATCTAACATTATGAAGTCCCCTCAGTAATTTATTTGGGGTCACAATCACTGAAGACTATCTTAAAAATTCCTTAGCTCCTTTCGATGGATTGCTTGACCAAAATGATGTTTTGACAGAAATAACGCATTTAACATTGAGAGGAAAACGTGGGGTGAATGTTTCAGTAAATCATTAAGATCGTTTATTTAAGTACAAAAATTACTTTTAAAATTCTGTTGAAATGAATCTTCGCGGGTGCCCATACAAACATTTTCAAGTTTCGAAATAAATATTCAAAAGTGTCGAAATGAATATTCCCAAGTGCCGATTTAACCACACTATTGCAGTAAGTGTCAATTTGTAAATTACCAAGGTGCCGAAATCTCTCGGTGCTGACAAGTTAGACTTGCATCCCTCTTGCCAACTTCTTCCTTTCTCTTGTATGAAATTAAGATCTAGTTTATAACAAATTTGAATGTAAATGGCATTTCATTCAATTACGGCATATCAGATAATATTTAAACATACAATTTATTTCCGTTTAAACGGTTTAATCATGTAAACCTGACGATGCGAAAGTGTGAAAAACGTGTTGCAAATGAAAATAGGCCTAAGTTACACGAAGTGCCGAACGCAGAGCTCTCAGTACGCTTGCTTTTCGTCTTACGACCTAATATACGAGCATGTGGCTTTTTAGGCTTTTCTGGGCTGTGGCAATGACATCGATCCGTATTTTTTCCCATTTTCAAACGATTTTAGCGCTATTTCGTTGTAGTGATGATAATCGTAAAACGTGAAGCCATTACCTAGCCTTTATCATATACCGTCTGATGGACCTGAACGTATCGTGCGCCACCTTCCGCCATGGGGAGATAAATCTCGGTAAAATCCCCCATTGCACTTGATTAACTCAGCCTTACTATTTGTATATGAATACCACACTGGACCTGACCTTATTTTCACAGAATACATAGCAATATAAGACTTTTTATGCTTGTGTATAGCTCTTTTTTGTTATTGTACATCATGTGCATGTAGTAAAAATAGAAAAATAGAAATAATTGGTTTTTTTTACAAACACAGCTAATGCGCCTTTAAACTTTGACCTATTGAGAACTTAAAGATTTTATTATTTGAGCTTTATCAGTATCCATGCAAACCTGTTCTTAGGAGGCACCTGTCGATGATTTGTTGATGAGGACCCTCTTACCTCTTGTCAGTATGGGTTCAATTCACACTGATACCTAAGCTGAATATGTGGGAGTTTGCCAATTACTTACAAAAGGTCAATTGTCTTTTCCAAGATTCAAGGCAACCGGCTATAAAACTGGTTGCTACCTAGTAACGGATAAATGTGGCATTAGACACTAATGTATCAAGCAGTCAGTATGCTAATGAAGAGATGATACTTACATGTACAATTTACACCATCGCCTTCGTAACCACGTTTACATTTACATTCAAATGATCCGTCAAGGTTTATACACCTGGCATGTTCATGACAGTTGTCTATTTTTAGATTGCATTCATCTATATCTGTGACAACAAAGAGAAAACAGTTAAGAGATGTCAATGAAGGTCATTAGTCATACTCGATCAAAGCTCAAGGTCATCAAACATTTGATGGGAGAGAGAAAAGAAAAACAGTCAAATATAATCTAGGTTATCAAGAAAACAAAAACAGTCAATTATATTCAAGGTCGTCAAGAAAAGAAACAGTAAATTTTAAACAAGGTCGTCAAGAAAAACCCAGTCAATTCTAATCAGGGTCGTCAAGAAAACAAAAATGTCAATTATAGTCTAGGTCATCAAGAAAACAAAAACAGTCAATTATATTCATGGTCGTCAAGAAAAGAACAGTCAATTAAATTCATAGTCGTCAAGAAAACAATAACAGTCAATTATAATCCAGGTCGTCATCATTTTTTATCAAAAGAAAAATGAATTCAACCTTGTGTGAGTGTCAAAGTCTAACAGCAGGCATAAATGCTCAAAAGTAGAACAAGATAAAGCTTGCTCAAAGATAAAAGAAAATTAACTTATTCACTCTTCTGATTTTACACATTTGGCCTGGTCTAAGTCATTGATTTACAGACGAATCCATTGTTTTTCAGGGGCTGATGAATTTACAATGTTGTGTGGTCAAATACAAAACAATATCACAATGTACCTTGCTCAGTGGTAAAATAAAGTTATTACTTTATCTTGCTTACAGGTGAAAACAAGGATATGGCTCCTTCAGTAAGCTACAGACATATGGCTAAGACACACATAACCCATATCAATCTGACTTCCAATTGACCTATCGCCAAATGCCCCTCAGGGTACGTTTTGGCAAACTTTTCCATTATGACGTCACAATCAAATGATCAGTTGTGTAATTATGACGTCACAATCTAATGACATCAAAAACGCACATGGAGCACATGTCAAACATTTTACGATAGGTCAATTTATACACACTGGGTCTTTGAGTAAGCAAGTAACACATGACCCAGACACACTTAGTCCACACCAGACTGGCATCCATTGTATATCAAATAAGCTAAGCTGGCAATGTTGAAAATATTCCTAAATCTTACTGAATTCTAAGTATTTTTTATGCTGGACCAAGGCCTTGTTTACATTTATTAATCATGAAATCATAGACATCGTAGACATGAGTTAATGACCACATTTGCTGTAAACGCAAATAATTTATTCTTTAGATATATATTTTTGAATATTATGACTAAGGAATCATCAACAATTTTTTTTACTTTTATTATATTTTTTTATTTTTGTTTTCTTTACCTTTGCATGTTGTTTTTCCTTCTTGCGTGTAACCATCTTTACACGTACAGTAGAATGATCCCATTGTGTTAGTACAGTCGGATGAGTATGGGCAGATTCCCAGTTCACATTCATTATCATCTAAAATATATCAACATTTAAACGTTCACAATTTTTTAAAACATTTTATTTACTGTTTATATAAACATGCTGTGTTTATGAAACACAGTATATCTTTGCAAAAAACATCATTTTTCAAGATTTTAAAGTCCCATGACTTTGATAAATATTGCAAAATGTCGGTTAGGAGTTATCTCCTCCTGGATCTTATTGGTATACAGATTTATAATAAACTTGGTTAAAACTTGAGGAAACTCGATTTTTTATATGAAAAAAAAACCCAAAGCATCTAATATTGGATCTTGAAGGAATACAAAACCTTACCATAACAATTTCGACCATTCGGCCAAACACCATCGACTTTGAGCCCCCTGAATCCAGGGTTGCAGATACATTTAAATCCCCCGTCCGTATTATGGCACGTTGCGTTCTCATGACAATCATGGAAATCCAGTTTGCATTCATCCAGGTCTGTAAAATAATGGTAAGTACAGGGTGTTTCAAAAACATGTTCCCACTTTTTCGGATCAATAGAATATGTTACAGGATAAATATAAGATTAAAAGATGTATCTTATTAAAGAGTGTTTGAGTACATTGTTGCCATTATCATATTAAAGAGTGTTTCAGTACATTGTTGTCATCCATTGTGGTAGTAAAACCAAATAATGCAAATTTGCGATGACATCATCAATGACGTCTTAGAATACGTTCTTCCCTCATGGTGTTTGATTTATTCCATCATAAGTTTTCAAATAAATCATAACGTTTCAAATTTTTGATTATCTGCGTCTGCAAAATGTTATAGACATCTGAAATGGTGTCATGTTTTTGGGACACTCTGTATATATGTGTTAAACATGAAAAATGAGGATTGATATTTGTAATTATGTCCCTTTGATTGGAGATGAAATCGAACTCCTACAAGATTATGCCGTTTAAATGTTCCCTTTTTTCAGAAATTCATAGAAAAATTTTATTCATTACTTTTGATATGAGTATCATCAATTAATTGAAATACAAAAATTCATTCACAGCCAACTGGGAAACACGGGTGTATAAATGTGTTATAGTGTCTGCTTAATATAGGTGCTTCAATACTTATGTTAACAAATTCGTGTTTTGACCTAGATTTACACCCTGATCTTTAAACTAACAAAAGCTCCACTAATAAGTTTATGTAACTGATAATATTCTCATTTTGACAAGATCATTGTTCCTGCTATCTGAAGGCCACTTCTTTCATCACTGATAACTTACCAAATGGTTCATTTGCACAGTATAATTTTCCGAGAGTGATCATTGCGGATCTATTTATTCGGTCATCCTCTTCAAATTTCATGGAGAGAATAGGTAAGTCTTGTTTAATGTATATTATTCCAGCATCACGTCTCCACTGGTTTTCTTCAGAATCACAGTTACACACCCTATAAATAGAATACTTTCATTATGTTTTAATCCCGACCCATGGACAATCACACTGGACCTCTGGAAGACACATTTAGACTAATTTAAATGATCAATTTACAGAAGAATCCACATTCCAGTGAAACACGTGGGAGTTGATCGTTTCTTATTGTCTTTCTCGGAATTTCTATAACTAGATTTAATATTATTACTGTATACATGACGATTTTCGCTAATTCTAAATTTACTACAGAAGAAAACATTGCTTTCATCTCGCCTTTCGTATTCGCCCTAAATTTCTTAACTATATAGTACTCATGGCTACGGCATATATGTACGTGCCTTAAATTTAAATTATTCACCTTCATACGTGCTTTAATTATTCACTCTCATCTATGGGTGATAATGGCAAAAATAAAACAGGAACGAAAATTTACAGGTATATAGTATTGAAATAAAAACATATTTTTAGTATCTGAAAGAAATACTGTAGTGATCGAGGACCAACAGCTAGGACCACTAGCCGGCTAATGCCGTACTTAACCTATGTAAAACTCGATTTTTTGAGATATTTCTACTGTATCGGCAGTCACTAAAATTTAGCAAGCCATCTCAAATAAGTACATATCAAACTTATATCGTTCTATCCCGAGTCTATTACGACATATTATAAAAGTTAAGGGTCATGCAACAAAGTACTGAATATTTGGTGAGTACACCATTCTTATTTTATCATTTATTATTGATCAAATAGTTTGAAATTATCTTTCCAATATTCCGACGTCACCGAAAACGTGATATACTTTTGACGCGACACTGAAATATGTAATTTGATATAGCTTTGCTCTTGTCTATTTCTTGTCACTTCAATTTCCTTCTTCATCTCGCCTTGACTTTCAATATAATACTAACTGTATGTTGAATTTAACAATGTGTTTTGCAACCGGGTCCTGGTCGCTAATTAGTGAGACCGGAATCTGTTAAAGAATACACCTTAACCTTTATTTAATGTCTTGATTGCGGTTGAGATTTTCGTTAACCATTTAACCATTCGGTTTAAACCACACCATTAAAAAACGCTTAACAGTAAAAATGCTTTAAACCAGGTTAATGGTTAAGAACAAAAACAGGCCTATTAATAAGTATTATTGTGTTTAAACAAGAATAATCTTTATTGAATTAACTTTTGTCCTATCGGACAAGTGAGAAGTAACATCTACTTGTCCAAACACAAAATGGACTTGTTACGGACAACCGTACAAACCTTAATGTTGAACCCTGCATATAGTTTTAAATGCCGCTTCCCTAGTTAAGACACAAACGATATGAACAATAGAATCTACCCCTACCTTGAGGGTATGACAAAGGGATCTCAATCCGAGGGTTAGATTCCTTTGTCATATCCTCAAGAAAGGGGTTAATTATTTTTCTCCCATTTCTTAAATAGATATATGTCTATGTAGATTTACGCATGATCTACATGCCTATGGAGTCATGCCTGACATAAATTGTTTGTTTATTGTTGTTTAACGTCCCACTCAAGAATATTTCACTCTTATGGAGACGTCACAAAATGCCGGTGAAGTGCTTCAAATTCTGGCCTATGCTCGGCACTTACGGCACCACAGAGCATTGAGAGTTCTTTAACGTGCTGACACCTACTGTGACACGGGACCTCGGTTTTTACTGTCTCATCCGAAATACAGGAAACCAACCTGCCGCCGGCTGGACTCAAACACACGACCTCACGATCAAGCGTCAAGCGCGACCGACTGAGCCAGGCCGGCTCTCTGACATAAATAATGTACTGCATTCTGTAAGAAGTATTGTGACGTCATAACGCGTGAAGCTTGTCATCCACCCCATGTGGATCACAGGTTGATCATTTTGCATTAGTTATAAGGATAACTCTGCCTATATGAGAGAAAACAAAGACTTCTGTGTAGAAAAAGTTGTGGTCTTAGATAAAATATGGTCTTTTAAGCGAGGTGGTGTTTAGATGAGGTTCCACTGTACAAATAAATTTACTGTAAAATAAAATTTTGATTCTTCATATAAAAATCTGTGAAAGAATTAACCTACCTGTATGTTCATATGCCATGGTGTCATACCTGTGCAGTTTTCTTACCTATTCAAAAGTAGACTTTTCGGTTCATCCCCGCCACACAGTCTTTCTTTCCCGCATGTACATTTTCCTTGTGTTCCTGCTCCAAGGTAATATTTATTATCTCCTTGACCTCCAATCCAGGAGAACTTATCATTTCCAATAAACTGTTAACAAAATGTTTTCATATGAGTAATAATTCGATATTTACATTCTATAATGCTTATAAATGCAGTGAGGTGAGATATATGTTTGTTTAACACATGTCTAATAATGCTGTTTGCTTACGTGTTTTCCTGTGCTCCTGCATAAACACACAACACTAATTGTATAAACTTCCAACTAATTTTATTAACCATTTCATTTAAAATTGAATGTAGCAACCAGTGTAAGTACTGACAATAGACCAGACCAGTACCTGTTACTAGGCTAGGCCAGTACAGGGCAATAGACTAGACCACTGCCTGTCAATAGACTAGACCACTGCCCGTCAATAGACTAGACCAGCACATGTCAATATGCTAGGCCAGCACAAGTCAATATGCTAGACCAAAACATGTCAATAGACAAGACCACAACTTATTAATAGACTAGACCAGTACCTGTTAATAGGCTAGACCAGTACGTGCAAATAGACTAGACTACAAACTGTCAGTAAATGTCAATACCTAGACCAGTACGTGCAAATAGATTAGACCACAGCCTGTTAATAGACTAGAAAAGAACCTGTCAATAGGCTAGACCACAGCCTGGCCTGTTAATAGACTAGAAAAGTACCTGTCAATAGGCTAGACCACAGCCTGTTAATAGACTAGAAAAGTACCTGTCAATAGGCTAGACCACAGCCTGTTAATAGACTAGAAAAGTACCTGTCAATAGGCTAGACCACAGCCTGTTAATAGACTAGACCAATACATGCAAATAAACTAGACCAGTACGTGTAAATAGACTAGACCACTGTCTGTCGATAAACTACACCAGTACTTGTCAATAGACTAAGCCACAGAATGTTTAAAGACCAGACCACTGCCTGTCAATAAACTAGACCAGTACTTGTCAATAGACTAAGCCACAGAATGTTTAAAGACCAGACCACTGCCTGTCAATAAACTAGACCAGTACTTGTCAATAGACTAGACCACTGCCTGTCAATAAACTAGACCACTACCTGTCAATAGACTAGACCTCTGCTTGTCGATAAACTAGATCAGTGCCTGTCAATAGACTGGACCGGTACAGGTCAATAAACTAGACCAGTGCCTGTCAATAAACTAGACCAGTGTCTGTCAATAGACAAGACCACTACCTGTCAATAGACTAAAACAGTACTTGTCAATAAACTAGACCAGTGCCTGTCAATAAACTAGACCAGTACTTGTCAATAGACTAAAACAGTACTTGTCTATAGACTAGATCATTACTTGTCAATAGACTAGACCACTGCTTGTCGATAAACTAGACCAGTGATTGTCAATAAACTAGACCAGTATATGTCAAGAGACAAGACCACTACCTGTCAATAGACTAAAACAGTACTTGTCAATAAAATGGACCAGTGCCTGTCAATAAACTAGAGCAGTACCTGTCAATAGACTAGACCAGTACCTGTCAATAGACTAAAACAGTACTTGTCAATAAACTAAACCAGTGCCTGTCAATAAACTAGAGCAGTACCTGTCAATAGACTAGACCAGTATCTTTCAATAGACTAAAACAGTACTTGTCAATAAACTAAACCAGTGCCTGTCAATAAACTAGAGCAGTACCAGTCAATAGACTAGACCAGTACCTGTCAATAGACTAAAACAGTACTTGTCAATAAACTAAACCAGTACCTGTCAATAAACTAGACCACTACCTGTCAATAGACTAGACCACTGCTTTTCGATAAACTAGACCAGTGCCTGTCAATAGACAAGACCAGTACCTGTCAATAGACTAAAACAGTAGTTGTCAATAAACTAGACCAGTACTTGCTTGTCAATAAACTAGACCACTACCTGTCAATAAACTATACCAGTATCTGTCAATAGACTAAAACAGTACTTGCCTATAGACTAGACCATTACTTGTCAATATACTAGACTAGTACTTGTTAATAGACTAGACTGGTATCTTTCAATAGACTATAACAGTACTTGTCTATAGACTAGACCATTAATTGTCTATAGACTAGACTACTACCTGTCAATAGACTAGACCAACACATAGAGTAGAGTAGACCGCTGCCTGTCTGTAGAGTAGACCAGTACATATCAATAAAATAGATCATTACTTGTGTACAGATGACAGAAGAATATCGTATTTGGTATATCGCTTTTCTATCACAGATTTCTTGCAACAAAAATTCTGAAGAAATTACTGCACTCTAAAATATGATATTTGATTGAAATAAACTTACAAGAGTATTTAAGCAGTCAAATTTGATTGGTTGATAGCAGAAGGCAGAAATCTCGGAGAGAGCTTTGATTTGTTCCTGGTCACCGCCGTTGTAAGTTACATTAACAGTTTCACCTTTATTATCAATTTCTTCTCCATCTTCTTTGTTGTTGCCGATTATGGTGACACCTGCATAATAAAACAATAATCAATAATATTCCTGCCCAGGTGAGACATTACACTAATTGCAAAATTTAACTTTGTTACCTATAGAATACAAATGGAAATGCATTGCCTGCAACTGTGTTCCCTATAGAATACAGGCGAAGATGCATTTTATGTACTGTGTTACCTATAGATGACAATTGATAATGTGTTACCTGTAACTGTGTTACCAATAGCATACAGGTGAAGATGCATTGCCTGCACTGTATTACTTATAGATGACAGGTGGTAATGTGTTACCTGTAACTGTGTAGCCTATAGAATACAGGTGAAGATACATTTCTCGTACTGTATTACCTATAGATGACAGGTGGTAATGTGTTACCTATATAATACAGGTGAAGATGCAAATCCTGTACCTATAGATGACAGGTGGTAATGTAATACCTGTAACTGAGTTATCTATAGGATACAGGTGTAGATGCATGACCTGTGCCTTTAAATGACAGGTGGTAATGTGTTACCTGTAACCGGGTTACCTATAGGGTACAGGTGAAGATGTATTTCCCGTACTGTGGTACCTACAGATGACAGGTGGTAATGTGTTACCTGTAACTGTGTTACCAGTAGAAAACAGGTTTAAATGTATTATCTGCATTTACGTTCACCTAAAGATATATGTAGACTGGCCTATATTGTATCCATATTTTTTCAGGGGTGAGATAGTTTAAGTAATTGATTCTTACCATGACCAGGTACCATGTCCATATCACAGAAAACAAAAAATGGTTTAACATTTCCTGAAGGCCAAATCATGGTTTCACCTGTGGGTTTGCCTTGTTTGAGAGCTTCTTCACAGTCTTTAGGTATATCTGTATCAGAAATAAATTATAATAATAATACACTGAGGTGGAAACAAAAATGTAATTGTTGCAGCACCATAAATTTATCATCGCGTTACCGCTCAATCTGGTCGCACAATCTTTCATATAGGTTTTTTCATGTAACACATTTTCTGCCTTCCTGACGGGGCAATTTAAAACTTCCAAAAAAATGCCACCACATTACTGATAAAGTGGAACCCGTATTACGACACTGCACAGTCTACCACTCAAATATTGTCTCTCAAGACAGCTGGTCTGTAAAGAGAAATTTTATTAAAGGATTATTTAACTGATTGTTTCTCACACTTTTGTCCTACAAGACAGGTGATCTTTTATGAAAGTGGTCTCTCAAGGCAGGTTCCACTGTATTCTATGAACTGGAAATACATGTTGCTAATTTTACAAGGTCTTTATTTTATCTTTAGTCTACGGAAGCGTATTAGGGCCACCTTACGATTTTTTTTTATTTCCAACTTTTTTCTTGGAGTTTCTAAATGCCATTTTATTCTTCGAATTTCTAACTTTATTTTTGGAATTTCCAACTTTTTTCTTGGACTTGTCAAGATTAATATCAATATGACCGATAATTTAACTGTTAAGACACCGTTTAATTTATCATAAAAACGATACAATTAATGATTAGCAATCGGCCGATTCTTCGCTAAAATGATGGAGTTAAAAGGAAATTGTGAAAAAAAGTGATGCCAACATCGATAACACCCGGGGCAGCTATGGTAGTGACTAATATGGTAAGAAAACTGGGCATATATTCGCCGAAATGTAGCATTAATACAAATGAAATCAATATTTGGCACAAAATGAATTATTTAACACCGTAGTTTATTGAATGGATGCATTTTAATTTGTATTCGACATGATTTTTCAAATTCTATGTTGCTCAAAACGTTATGTAACCTAAGGGGAAGACTATTTGATTCTGATGGGCTTGTCTGGCAAATTTTGTCAAGTCACGAAACAGAATATTGTTTTTCTTTTCAGGGAAAGATTATTTTTTTTTTCAGTTTCTTTGCCTTTCTGATCACGATTGTAGTACGTAGAAGCAGATCTAGACATTTTCAAGGGGTTAATATAAATCAAAATTTAATTAAAACTCGGTTACTGCGCATGAGATAGATTAACATGCACCTTATTACTGTTGTCTTATCAGCATCCAAACATGAAACTACACCTGTTCAACTGCTAATGCATCACATTGATTGTACATTTCAAAAGAAAATTGTCTCAGCAAACATAATACATGAGCTGAATTCAGGGGGGCATGCTCCCTCAGAATTATTTATAATTATTTTACAAGGCTTAAAAGGCTATATTGTACGGAAGCGTATTAGTGTCACCTTGATTTTTTATTTTTATTTTGCCAACTTTAAAGTTGGCGTTTTCTCGTTTTGCCGACTTTAAATTGGTTTTTCCAACTTTTTTCTTTGAATTTGTAACTTTGAAGTTGGCTTTTCCAACTTTTTTTTTTGTTTTGCCAACTGTAAAGTTAACTTTTCCAATTATTTTCTTGAAATTTCCAACTTTATTTCTCGTTTTTCAACTTTAAATTTTACTTTTCCAACTTTTTTCTTGGAATATCCAACTTATTTTTTGGAATATCAAACTTTAAATTTTGGCTTTTCCAACTTTTTTCTTGGCTTTTCCAACTTTATTTTTGGAATTTCTAAATTTAATGTTGACTTTTCCACCTTTTTTCTGGATTCAAGATTAATATAAATATGGCCCACAGGCGGCATCGAACAGTGTGTATTGAAGAAACTTCTATAAGTTATAAATATCTATAAGTTTTTAATTTTAGGACACCGTGTAAAATATCATGAAACGGTACAATTACTGATTAGCAATCATGCGATTCTTTGCTAAAATGTTGGAGTTAAAAGGAAAATGATGACACATCTGCATCGAAACTACCGTGAGGGGCTATGGTAGTGACTCATATTACCAGAAATTGGGCATATATTCGGTGAAATGTAGCATTGATACAAATAAAATAAATAATGACTATTTAACACCATAGTTTATTAAATGCATGCATTTCATGTTTCTTTTCGATATAATTCTTAAATTTTATGTTGCTCAAAAGATTATATAACTTTAGGGGACGACTTTTTGGGAGAGCATTGCAAATTTTGTCAAGTCAGATAATTTGTTTTCAATATAAAAATCTCAGATACCAAAGTATAAATCAATAGAATGTCCAGGACATAGATACAAATCCGGTAAAAATGGACAAACACGGACCTCTGGAAACCAAGAGGTGGGATCAGGTGCCATGGAGGAGTAAGCATCCCCTGTCGACCGGTCACACCCGCCGTGAGTCCACAGTCAAGTCACAAGACAGAATATTTATTTATAATCTTTTTGGGGACAGATTACTTATATTTTTTCAGTTTTTTTGCCTTTGTTATCATGATTGTTGTAAAACGTGGTAGAAGATCTAGACATGTTCAAGGTATTACCATAAATGAATATTCTTAAAAATTCGGTTAGTGTGCATCAGATGAATTATTATGCATCTTTTAGTGGTTTATCAGCACTTAGAAATGAAACTATGCTTCCAACTGCTAATATTTCACATTGATTATACATCTCAGAAGAAGATTGTCTTAGCAAACATAATACATATGGAATAAATGTTAAGGGTATGCTCCTCTGGAATCTTTTTATTATTATTTTACAAGGCATGAAATGTTATCTTTGGCTTGCAGACACTAAACTGTGGCATCGTTATTATTAAAAATACTCCATTGACAAACTAATTAACTCTGAAAACAAAGGGAAATTCAACAGACATAAACTGAAAGCTCCATTGTTTCTTTATGTAACGCATACAGATATATATTGTTTATGATAGAAATTCCTGCGATTTAACTCCTACAAATTTAGAAAAACGAAGAATAAAGTTGGAAAAGCCAACTTAAAAGTTGGAAATTCCAAGAAAAAAATGGAAAAGCCAAGAAAAAAGTTGACAATTAAAAAAAAAATTGGTAAAACCAAAAAAAAGAATTTGGAAAAATCAACTTTAAAGTTGGAAATTCCGAGAAAAAAGTTGGAAAAGCCAAGAAAAAATCTGGAAATTCCAAGAAAAAAGTTGGTAAAGCCAAGGAACAATTTGGAAAAGTCAAATTTAAAATTGGAAATTCCAAGAAAAAAGTTGGAAAAGCCATGAAAAAAGTTGGAAATTCCAAGAAAAAGTTGGAAAAGCCAACTTTTACGTCGGTAAAACGAGAAAAAAAGCTGGAAATTCCCAGAAAAAGTCGGAAAAGCCAATTTTTAAGTTGGCAAAACGAGAAATAAAATTAGGTGGTCTTAATACGTAAAATTGTGACATATTTATTCTTCAAAAATATTCCATTGAAAATCTTAAACTCTGAAATAAAAGGGAAATTAAGCAGTTATGAGTTGAATGCTCCATTGTTTCTTTATGAAGAGCCTACTCCGCCTACAGATACATAATGATTTTTGATAGGAATGGTTAAGATTTAACTTGTATGTAGTTTGGAATTCTATGAATAAAATTGGAAAAGCCAACTTTTAAGTTGGAAATTCCAAGAATAAAGTCGGAATTGTCAACTTATAAGTTCGAAATTCCAAATATAAAGTTGGAAATGTCAAGAATAAAGTTGGAATTTCCCCAAAAATTGAAAAGCCAATTTTAAAGTTGGAATTTCCATGAAAAAGGTTGGAGAAGCCAACTTTGAAATTGGAAATTCCAAGAATAAAGTTAGAAAGACCAACTTAAAAGTTGGAATTTCTAAGAAAAGAAATTGGAAAAACATTTAAGTTGGAATTTTCAAGAAAATTTGGAAGACCCAACTTAAAAGTTGACAAGATTTACCGTATAGTCTTTTCCGAGATGTATTTATTTCATTTGATTCTTATATTTTGACAAAATATTTTTCGATGTAAACATAGAATAAGAGAAAAATTGTAAGATTTACCCAACATAAGTATGGAAAGTGTAAACAAAAATACAAACCAAAGGGGGATGGCCCACATCTAATATTTGAAAAAGTTGCCTTCACGGACGAATCCGTAGAAAAGTCACCGGGTAAATTCATTGCTGTAATTGGAAGAAGCGTTTTATCTGTCAATGTGCCGCTGTCCACTGTTGTCATGGGACCTAAAATAAATCAAAATAAATCAGCCCATCAACAGCTTTGTATTCCATTTAAAAATAATTCATTGTTCTTCAATTATACAATACCGTATATTTGGATATTTTCGCCTTTTTGTCATTAAAGGAGATGCCGAATCTAAAATGACAGCCAACATTTCAAGTTATATAAATGGAACACGATTATAAATGTCATTCATGATATTATGGTAATTTCGGTTAATTTAAGACGGGGTGAATATGTTTTCTGTCGTAAAAGGGCGAACATAACCAGGAGCGAAAAATTTCCGAGTATATGGTATATGGTTAAGACAAATGTAGGTAGAGTGAGAGTATAGAAGAATACCTTTATCATGTATTGACATGTATTGACGTCACTCACTCGATGATGTTGACAGTATGCAAGTTTATCAGTAAATATACAGATCTTAATGCATATACTTTATATTTCATATGATTCGCCTATCCTTCAATAGACTTCCGTTGATGGTCAGTAACAAATCAAATATCTAATTATATATATATATATATATATATATATATATATATATATATATATATATATATATATATATATATATATATATATATAAGGAGCATATTTCTACAAGAGAGAGAGAGAGAGAGAGAGAGAGAGAGAGAGAGAGAGAGAGAGAGACAAAGAGAGAGACAGAGAGAGAGACAGAGAGAGAGGAAGGAGCGCCTGTCTACCGTGCATGTCTACAGACAAGGTTTATATAGAGAGGGGCACCTATCTACTTACCTTTTGCATCACATTTACAGGTGTGTCCATCTGGGCAGGTACCTGTTAAACTACATGAACATCCTGTTATTTCAGAGTCATACCCAGTGCCGAAACTTGGCGAGGCCACTCCATCGTATGCATTGTAAAAGCCATATGCTGGATTGTTATCATTGATGGCTGGAGCATTGTAACATTCATATTGTACATTCTACAACGGAAATACATAGACAAGATCATATCCCCAGATAATTATCCCTTCTTATGATAAAATATTCAGATCAATGGAAAAAAAATCAATCATTACGTTGTATCAATCACTTCCTCGGAAAACACGACAATTAAACATTATTTAGTTATTGAGCTATCTAGTGTGTATTGTTTTAAGTCAGTGCTGTTACTTTAAACTCTACAAACATGTAAATAAATAAATAAATAAATAAATCAATAAATATATCAATAAAAGTAGACCTAGTTAATATGTTTGCTAGCCTTTCTCACAACATGCTAAATTCAACCTTTTTCTTTAACTGTGAAAATTATAAACCCACAGAGGAAATGTTAACCTTCGAATAATGTAATAGTATGTTGTAAAACTTAAATTTTTAATACAAAGTTTATAATTCAGATGTTTCCATATGTTTACTAAGGCTAAGTAGTTTGGGCTTATCACATAGCAGTACAAATGTACATGAATTCTTTATCAGCACATCTGATGTAAATCAGATGTGGGTGGTTAATTAGTACACTGTGTGATAAGTAGGAAACTAAATATCATAAGTATCTTATTCTGTTTTATCATAATTATAGTGTTATGTACACTTCCAAATAACATTATTAGTTCAAGTACTGCATTTAGATTTCCTTACCAATAGCCTTATTAGTATGTATGATAGTGATAGCATGGGAAAATAAAAGATAATTGTATGGTCGGGAATCGTATGTAAAAGGAGGGCAGAAAAAGAGACAGACAGACACACATGTGAGGCTTCTTCTTAAACACTTCATTGACTTTGTCGGCGTCATTACTCTACAGTAATCGCAAACTCTCATACGTAATCTACCCCCAGAGAAAATATAAATCTTCGGAGGAATTGTAAACCTCAGAGGAAATGTAAACCTTCACAGGAATTGTAATCCTTCAGAGGAAATGTACTACATCGCAGGAAATAAAAACCCTGTCAGAAACGTAAACCTTTAAAGGAAACGTAAAAACTTGGACGAATTGTAAACCTCAGAGGAAATGTAAACCCTCACAGGAATTGTAAACCTTCAGAGAAAATGTACTACATCACAGGAAATAAAAACCCTGTCAGAAACGTAAACCTTTAGAGGAAACGTAAAACCTTCGACGAATTGTTAACCTCGGAGGAAATGTAAACCGTCACAGGAATTGTAAACCTTCAGAGAAAATGTACTACATCGCAGGAAATAAAAACCTGTCAGAAAACGTAAACCTTTAGAGGAAACGTAAAACCTTGGATGACTTGTAAACCTCGGAGAAAATGTAAACCGTCACAGGAATTGTAAACCTTCAGAGAAAATGTACTACATCGCAGGAAATAAAAACCCTGTCAGAAAATGTAAACCTTTAGAGGAAACGTAAAAATTTTGTGAATTGAAAACCTCAGAGGAAATGTAAACCCTCACAGGAATTGTAAACCTTCAGAGAAAATGTACTACATTGCAGGAAATAAAAACCCTGTCAGAAAATGTACACCTTTAGAGGAAACGTAAGACTTGAACGAATTGTAAACCTCGGAGGAAATGTAAACCCTCACAGGAATTGTAAACCTTCAGAGAAAATGTACTACATCGCAGGAAATAAAAACCCTGTCAAAAACGTAAACCTTTAGAGGAAACGTAAAACCTTGGACGAATTGTACACCTCGGAGGAAATGTAAACCCTCACAGGAATTGTAAACCTTCAGAGAAAATGTACTACATCGCAGGAAATAAAAACCCTGTCAGAAAACGTAAACCTTTAGAGGAAACGTAAAACCTTGGATGCATTGTAAACCTCGGAGGAAATGTAAACCCTCACAGGAATTGTAAACCTTCAGAGAAAATGTACTACATCGCAGGAAATAAAAACCCTGTCAGAAAATGTAAATCTTTGGAGGAAACGTAAAAATTTTGACGAATTGAAAACCTCAGAGGAAATGTAAACCCTCACAGGAATTGTAAACCTTCAGAGAAAATGTACTATATCTCAGGAAATAAAAACCTTGTCAGAAAATGTAAACCTTTAGAAGAAATAAAAACTTGGACGACTTGTAAACCTCAGATGAAATGTAAACCTTCACAGGAATTGTAAACCTTCAGAGAAAATGTACTACATCGCAGGAAATAAAAACCCTGTCAGAAAACGTAAACCTTTAGAGGAAACGTAAAAACTTGAACGAATTGTAAACCTCGGAGGAAATGTAAACCCTCACAGGAATTGTAAACCTTCAGAGAAAATGTACTACATCGCAGGAAATGAAAACCCTGTAGAAAATGTAAACCTTTAGAGGAAACGTAAAACCTTGGATGAATTGTAAACCTCGGAGGAAATGTAGAACCCTCACAGGTAATTGTAAACCTTCAGAGAAAATGTACTACATCGCAGGAAATAAAAACCCTGTCAGAAAATGTAAACCTTTGGAGGAAACGTAAAATGACGAATTGACCTCAGAGGAAATGTAAACCCTCACAGGAATTGTAAACCTTCAGAGAAAATGTACTATATCGCAGGAAATAAAAACCCTGTCAGAAAATGTAAACCTTTAGAGGAAATAAAAACTTGGACGACTTGTAAACCTCAGATGAAATGTAAACCTTCACAGGAATTGTAAACCTTCAGAAAAAATGTACTACATCACAGGAAATAAAAACCCTGTCAGAAAACGTAAACCTTTAGAGGAAACGTAAAAACTTGAACGAATTGTAAACATCGGAGGAAATGTAAACCCTCACAGGAATTGTAAACCTTCAGAGAAAATGTACTACATCGCAGGAAATAAAAACCCTTTCAGAAAACGTAAACCTTTAGAGGAAACGTAAAAACTTTAACGAATTGTAAACCTCGGAGAAAATGTAAACCCTCACAGGAATTGTAAACCTTCGGAGAAAATGTACTACATCGCAGGAAATAAAAACCCTGTCAGAAAACGTAAACCTTTAGAGGAAACGTAAAAACTTGAACGAATTGTAAACCTCGGAGGAAATGTAAACCCTCACAGGAATTGTAAACCTTCAGAGAAAATGTACTACATCGCAGGAAATGAAAACCCTGTCAGAAAATGTAAACCTTTAGAGGAAACGTAAAACCTTGGATGAATTGTAAACCTCGGAGGAAATGTAAACCCTCACAGGAATTGTAAACCTTCAGAGAAAATGTACTACATCGCAGGAAATAAAAACCCTGTCAGAAAATGTAAACCTTTGGAGGAAACGTAAAATTTTTGACGAATTGAAAACCTCAGAGGAAATGTAAACCCTCACAGGAAATTGTAAACCTTCAGAGAAAATGTACTATATCGCAGGAAATAAAAACCCTGTCAGAAAATGTAAACCTTTAGAGGAAATAAAAACTTGGACGACTTGTAAACCTCAGATGAAATGTAAACCTTCACAGGAATTGTAAACCCTTCAGAAAAAAATGTACTACATCACAGGAAATAAAAAAACCCTGTCAGAAAACGTAAACCTTTAGAGGAAACGTAAAAACTTGAACGAATTGTAAACCTCGGAGGAAATGTAAACCCTCACAGGAATTGTAAACCTTCAGAGAAAATGTACTACATCGCAGGAAATGAAAACCCTGTCAGAAAATGTAAACCTTTAGAGGAAACGTAAAACCTTGGATGAATTGTAAACCTCGGAGGAAATGTAAACCCTCACAGGAATTGTAAACCTTCAGAGAAAATGTACTACATCGCAGGAAATAAAAACCCTGTCAGAAAATGTAAACCTTTGGAGGAAACGTAAAATTTTTGACGAATTGAAAACCTCAGAGGAAATGTAAACCCTCACAGGAATTGTAAACCTTCAGAGAAAATGTACTATATCGCAGGAAATAAAAACCCTGTCAGAAAATGTAAACCTTTAGAGGAAATAAAAACTTGGACGACTTGTAAACCTCAGATGAAATGTAAACCTTCACAGGAATTGTAAACCTTCAGAAAAAATGTACTACATCACAGGAAAATAAAAAAACCCTGTCAGAAAACGTAAACCTTTAGAGGAAACGTAAAAACTTGAACGAATTGTAAACCTCGGAGGAAATGTAAACCCTCACAGGAATTGTAAACCTTCAGAGAAAATGTACTACATCGCAGGAAATAAAAACCCTTTCAGAAAACGTAAACCTTTAGAGGAAACGTAAAAAAACTTTAACGAATTGTAAACCTCGGAGAAAATGTAAACCCTCACAGGAATTGTAAACCTTCGGAGAAAATGTACTACATCGCAGGAAATAAAAACCCTGTCAGAAAACGTAAACCTTTAGAGGAAACGTAAAAACTTGAACGAATTGTAAACCTCGGAGGAAATGTAAACCCTCACAGGAATTGTAAACCTTCAGAGAAAATGTACTACATCGCAGGAAATGAAAACCCTGTCAGAAAATGTAAACCTTTAGAGGAAACGTAAAACCTTGGATGAATTGTAAACCTCGGAGGAAATGTAAACCCTCACAGGAATTGTAAACCTTCAGAGAAAATGTACTACATCGCAGGAAATAAAAACCCTGTCAGAAAATGTCAACCTTTGGAGGAAACGTAAAAATTTTGACGAATTGAAAACCTCAGAGGAAATGTAAACCCTCACAGGAATTGTAAACCTTCAGAGAAAATGTACTATATCGCAGGAAATAAAAACCCTGTCAGAAAATGTAAACCTTTAGAGGAAATAAAAACTTGGACGACTTGTAAACCTCAGATGAAATGTAAACCTTCACAGGAATTGTAAACCTTCAGAAAAAATGTACTACATCACAGGAAATAAAAACCCTGTCAGAAAACGTAAACCTTTAGAGGAAACGTAAAAACTTGAACGAATTGTAAACCTCGGAGGAAATGTAAACCCTCACAGGAATTGTAAACCTTCAGAGAAAATGTACTACATCGCAGGAAATAAAAACCCTTTCAGAAAACGTAAACCTTTAGAGGAAACGTAAAAACTTTAACGAATTGTAAACCTCGGAGAAAATGTAAACCCTCACAGGAATTGTAAACCTTCGGAGGAAATGTACTACATCGCAGGAAATAAAAACCCTGTCAGAAAATGTAAACCTTTAGAGGAAACGTAAAAACTTGGACGAATTGTAAACCTCGGAGGAAATGTTAACCCTCAAGGCATTGTAAACGTTCAGAGAAAATGTACTTCATCGCAGGAAATAAAAACCCTGTCAGAAAACGTAAACCTTTAGAGGAAACATAAAAACTTTGACGAATTGTAAACCTCAGAGGAAATGTAAACCGTCACAGGAATTGTAAACCTCAGGAAATGTTCTATCAACTATCTTAACCTTAAAGGGGCATTAGCTGTGTTACCAAAAGAAAAAATCTTATATATTTTTAAAATAAGGCGAGGTCCAGTGTGGTATTCATATAG